>JAQGBR010000091.1:0-19967 GCA_034698525.1 Achipteria nitens | reverse complement strand
AAATAGTTAAAACAAAATATAGTTTAAGAAAAAATAGTTAAAATAAAATTTTAGGACAGAATATAGTTTGAGAAAAAATATTTAAACTAAAAATTCGGACAAAATATAGTTTAAGAAAAAAAGTTAAAATAAAATTTTAGGACAGAATATAGTTTAAGAAAAAATAGTTAAACTAAAAATTCGGACAAAATATAGT
Organism: Achipteria nitens; assembly: GCA_034698525.1. Taxonomy (NCBI): domain Eukaryota; kingdom Metazoa; phylum Arthropoda; class Arachnida; order Sarcoptiformes; family Achipteriidae; genus Achipteria; species Achipteria nitens. The sequence goes on along the minus strand of JAQGBR010000091.1, from coordinate 19,771 downwards.
TTAAGAAAAATAGTTAAAACAAAATATAGTTTAAGAAAAAATAGTTAAAATAAAATTTTAGGACAGAATATAGTTTGAGAAAAATAGTTAAAATAAAATTTTAGGACAGAATATAGTTTGAGAAAAATAGTTAAAACAAAATAGTTTTAGAAAAAATAGTTAAAATAAAATTTTAGGACAGAAAAAGTTTAGGATAAAAGTTTTAAAAATAAAGTTTTAAAATTAAAGTTTTGGAAATAAAGTTTAGGACAGAATAGTTTAGGACAGAAAAAGTTTAGTATAAAAAAATTTTAAAAATAAAGTTTTAAAATTAAAGTTTTGAAAATAGAGTTTTGGAAATAAAGTTTAGGACAGAATAGTTTAAGACAGAAAAGGTTTAGGATAAAAAAAGTTTTAAAAATAAAATTTAGAAAATAAAGTTTAGAAAATAAAGTTTAGAAAATATAATTTAGAAAATATAGTTTAGGATAAAAAGTTTAGGACAGAATAGTTTAGGATATAAAAAGTTTAGAAAATAAAGTTTTAAAAATAAAGTTTAGAAAATAAAGTTTTAAAAATAAAGTTTAGAAAATAGTTTAGGTCAGTATAGTTTAGGACAGAAAAATTTAGGATAAGTTTAGGATAAAATAGTTTAGGATAAGAAAGTTAAGGAAATAAAGTTTTGGAAATAAAAGTTTTTAGAAATAAAGTTTTAGAAATAAAGTTTAAGACAGAATAGTTTAGGACAGAAAAGTTAGGATAAAAAGTTTAGGACAGAAAAGTTAGGATAGTTTTAGATAAAGTTTTGTAGAAAAAGTTTAGGACAAAATAATAGAATAGAATAGAGAGCAGAGAATAGTATTAGAATAGAGAGCGACTAAACGAGTCTATGCTTAGAAGTGCAATGAGCGCTAGCACTGTGTGTAGCGCTATGCATAGCACTGCTATAGAGGAGCGGCCTCTCCTATAACAGCTGCGCAAAAATGCCGTAGCCCTCAGGGCATAGTGTAAAAAAGGTATGTATTTTATATTATATATATTTATTAATATTCACAATTAAAAATTGGCGTCTCAGTCCTCTCTACTACTACTAAGGCGAACGCATTGATAACTCTCGAGTGCTATCTCTCTCTTTACGACTATAATTGAGATCATTTAAATCATTTGATTTGATTATAGTCTCCAATGTTGTGAAACGACTCTTCTGTATATTATTCCACATTTTGGCTAAAATTCAATATTAAAAGGAAATCTTTTAAATAGAAAATATATAATAGGATTCAAACATTAATTTATTAAATAATAAAACAGTCATTACTTGTGTTTGCATTCATTGCAATTCGATGAGAATTTTTGCCAATAAATGACTTATAATTCAAATTAGTTTCGGAGATCATTATTAAAACAAAATATTTATCAAAAAACAATTCTTAGTACTGTCAGGAAATTCACTAAATACTGATTTTAGTCTACAAAATATTTAAAGACAAAAACACACACCTTTTGAGTATTTGAGTGAAAAAGAGTTAAACTCCACTTTCAGTGATTAATAATCGGATAGATTTTTATCTGACTTTTTAACGAATGGAAAATTTTTGATCTCAAAGTGAGGAATGATGTGAGAAATATTCCATGAAATCGATTGGATCGACTCTTTATCTATTAGTTTATTAGTTTTGAATTTTAAATTCAACTCAACTGACCTTGTAAATCATCTTATTTTACATTTATATAATTATATTAAATGTCACTCCAATAATGGGACACATGACTTATGACTAATTATATTTTGGATTTTGAAAAAACTTTAGTCGTGTTTTGACGAACATATGTCTGAGAGCTGTAATTAATTGAATTTTTTGTCTTTCATATAAAAACGATAACTTTCTGTTGGATATTATTTTTAAGTCAATTTTTCCTTTACTCCAACTTTTATTTCATTGATTTATTCTATTCATAGATTTCTTTTATCTCAATCCTAAGAGCTCTTCAATTCTCTAATATAATACTTATGAATCTCTGTTAAAGACATCTGAAGTTTGTATTTTGAACCTAACAAGGTAAAATTGGTACATCAAAATCTGACAATTAAAAAAGTAGCATGGATAGTTTAAGGGCTGTGAACTGATTAGGAGAAATTAAATTTTATCAGCAAATGAACATGTTTATTTAGCCAAATGGTCAGTTAAAAATCGAAAAATTATTTTAAAAAATTATACATTAATGTGTAAAATAGGAAAATATATGCCAATACTAATAAGTTTTATCTGTTAGACTGGATTCGCACTCAGACTTTTACTTGGAGTAAGAGCTTAGTAATTATTAGTGAACTTTAAATCTAATGTCAAATAAATGCATTTAAGACATAAAATTATTCTTTTTCTATCATATTTACCCTGTAAGTCTCATTTTTTAGATTATTTGCTGATCCGTAACGCTTTTAATTGTGTCATATATTAAACTTTTATTGAACAGACATTTTTTGATTGAAGTTAGAGTTAAAATCTGTCAAAATTCATATTTCAGATGTTTCTTAAAGCTATAAGTTACTTTTTTATATAAATAATCTAGAGTAATCAGGGATTTAGCACTTTTTTCCTAATCTTTACGATTTTTTCGCAATACTTAGCACTTATTAAACCACTTAAAGGCATAGTTTTGTTAATCCATTTGATTTCAAGCAAATCTCAAAAGAATAAGAATTAACTTTTATATAACTTTTATAAGACCTAGTAATACTAACATGGTAATTTTATTTTATTTAATTATATAGGGAATACTAGGTTTGCTTGATCACTTCATATATTTTATAAATTTTAAAAATAACTGAATTTGATTCCAATATTTAATTCATATAAAATGATTGACAAACAGTGGAAAAGTATACAGAATAAAGTAATCACTACTTGCAAATATTATTATACATTTATATAACACTATTTATTTAAAATATTTATAAATAATTAATTAAATAAATTCTTAAGAATTCTAAACAAATGTTCAAAAGTTTGAATCAGATTTCGACCAAAACTTCGTTCAAAATATACGTTATTTTTGTAATTCAATGAGAATTTGAGTCATTGTTTACATTTGTTTTACATTTGTTTTAAAATTTTATTTTGTTTTCAAATTAATTAAATGTGAACTCAATTAAATTGAGAGAAAATGGACAGACATTTTCAGTGCACTATTCAATACAATCAACACAAATATGATATTGTAATCAATGAAGACATCAGTTCTGTCTGTTTTGAAAACATTTATCAAAAAATACGACAAATCATTAAATTAGCGCTCAATGAAGTCATCGCTTTTGATTCACATATTTTTGAGGTTTGTTTTTATCATTTAATTAATGATTTGATTACATATTTAATGATTTATTTCAATAGATTTTCGATTATAATTCGAGTAATGGTTTAATAGTTCAGTCATTTAATCATTTTGTCAAACATTTGTCATTAATTCGTGTTTTTCGGAGTCAAGCCGTCAGTCAAGTGATCACTCCTTTGATGACTCCTTTGATCAGTCCATCAATCAGTCCATCGATCAGTCCATCGCTCAGTCCATCCGTTTTCAATATCAATCCATATGAAACATACATTCAACCCATTCCTCATCAGAAATACAAGTCATTAGTGGTTCCAAATGTGCCGACAAATCCGGTCGACTTAAGAGAAGACGAAGACTTTGTTCCCCACGAATACTATTGTGATATATGTCCCGAATTAATGGACAAACAATTAATTGATTCAAAGCTATCGAACATTAAATTGAAATTGAATTTTGAGTCCTATAAGCGATACTCAGACCTCTTGAGAATAATAACAGATCTGTCGAACTCGAGCTGTGATTTAATCACAGAACAGGAATGGATTAATATTATTCCCATCAAAATGAGAGCTTTCGGTTATAATAGTTTTCCCCCAAAACTCTGGAAAAACTCTTATGAATTGTTTATCAAAAAATATATCGAAGTATTGTTTTCATAAAAATTTTAGTCTCTTTTCTCACAATTTTATTGAGTTTTGTTTATATGTCTGACCAAAAGGTGATGAGAGAGTCGCCCAATCGTTATATGGCGTGCAGTCTATTCCCATTCTTTCACGAATACAATGGCTTTCGCTTTCACTCGAGTAAAGACAAAGATCTCTATAAAGAGATAACTGATTTGAGACAAAGAATGAATCGATCGATTGACCGGAACAGGTCTTTGGATAATGAGTTGTCCCAAAAAGAGAGGAAAAAAGTGAGACGACTGGAGAAAAGACTGTTCGCAGATAAAGAAGATATAAAAGTATTTCATTTAATCGTGCAATTAATTCAACCCAAAGTCTCGTATCGGAAGAAATCTTACCAAAAATGGGAAAAGATATCAGACATTCTTCGCCGTACGTATGGCTTTACTTCCAGAAGATATTCGTCGCACAGAATTAATAATTTTTTCTACGAGTGGTCCATTTTTTATACCCAGGTATTCATCGTTCTATCAATTTCTCGATTCTAATGAATTTTTTGCTCTGATTTTTCAGTATTACGACACACTTAACGGCAATTTAGAGCCAGAATTACAAAAAATTTTTGATTTATTCAAAATTATTCACATTTTGGACGTAAACTTGTTTTGGAGTCAAAGAAATTCTACACATTCTTTGATCAAAAAAATTTCACACAAACCGGAGATTAAAAACTATTTGAATGATTTGGAGAATAGAAAACTTGTGTTCAAACACAGGCGAAGAAGTACTGATTCAGAGGTAACTATTGTTTAACTTTTGTTATAAATTCTAATCATTTTATTTGCTTTTGATTTTAGTCATCGTCTGAACCAAAAGAATGTCTCAAAACTAAAGGAATAGATTTGGAAGAGAATAGAAAAGAAGATAAAAGTGTTACTAAAAACTTCAATCTTATCAATGATAGCAATTCTAATGTTGTAATCGAAGCTCAGGCATCTAATTTGAGATCAGTCGTCTCAATCATTGTTCCAAATTCTGATCCACGACTCAATCGTCAAAAAACCATTTATTCAAAAATTAATTCTAACGCCAAACCCGTGCCCTCAGAGAACAGTATTGAGAATCAGTCGAAAAGTGTTCCCCAAATCAATGTAATAATTGTTGTTATTCTGAATTTTATTGAAATTTTTTTATTTGATAGTCTGTTGCCGAGAGTGACCTTAGAGTGATTCCAATGGATTTAGAAGAGGGAGACATCAATGAAATCAATTCATGTGATAACAAACCTGTGATAAATACAATAATAATGAAGCCATCGGTTGTCCCTTCGAGAGATCCGCGACTTAATCGAAAAATTGTTAGCAATACCTCTCATTTGGGAAACAGTCCTGAAGTCAATGCCTCTTTTGAAAAGAGTATCACTGAACCAAAAGAGTCAACTAATAGTGCTGTGAAGTGTCAAACTTCACAATCAAGTATACCCTCAAAGCCTTCTGTTTGTGATCCAAGACTTAAGAGTAAAATTTATAATTCTATTCAAATCGAAAAACTAGTTGTGGACACAACTCCTAAAATCAATGAAGTCATTAAAAATCAAGGATTCAATGAAGTAACAGTTGTCGCACCGACACAGCCATCAAACATTTCAAGAGATCCGCGACTCAAAAGAAGACAACAAATTGAAGAATTGGTTAATCCTTCAAATGAAAACATGTGTTCCCAAAATCCATTAAAAATCCATTAATAGTTCAAATTAGAGTCAATACAATTGTTTTAGTTATCTATTCATTATTATTATCACAAACCTATTGTTTTTCATTAAAAAAATCTTAATATCGACTGTTTTTTCTCTAAATTTTCGAATTGATCTCAAACTTCATTACTTAACGGAATATAGACTTAAATGTTATTCACTTTTCAACGATTTTTATACGAATTATTACACTTTTTTTTAATTTCACAACTATTGCAGTGATTTTTGTGTTTATAACATATTATAAAATAGTTGTTTACTTCTAATAAAAGTATTTATTAAAATAAGATTTAATTGAATTGAAAATTGAGTCAACAATCAAAAGGTTGTGTTTAACACTTATTTTATTTAATATTGAATTTAAAATACATTGTGTTGTGAATCGATATAATAATTGAGTGTCAGGTAAGAGATGATTATAAACAAAATTTAATAAACAAATAGATATTAATTCTAATATTAGTTAATATTTAAACTACTTTTAAATAATTGGTTTCATTTTGAAAACAAATCAAAGTTTAAGTTGAACAACTTGCCTTGTTCATATATTAGCAAGTTTATTCTGTTAGCTTTTTAGAATTATCTTCAGTTAGTTCACTGGTGTTAACAAAATTCAAAGAACTTTTTATAAATTGAATTGTTTTATCCAAATCTATTGAATCGCATTTGATTTTAGTTGCGATTTGTTTGTGAATGAAATACTCGAAAAACAAATTAATCGCTTCTTTTAATACAATTATATACCACTCCTTTGGATCTAAAAAATAGAATTAATGAAATTTAAATGAATTTTTAAGAATTTTGTATACCATTTGTTATTAGATCAAAGTTGACTGATTTATTAGCAAGATACATTATATTCTTTAGCTTAACATAAGTATCAATGTTTGGTTTGATTATTATTGTGGGAAGGGATGGATCTGAGCAGTAGAATAGTTCTTTTATTTCGATGAATGGTATTTTGACGTCATATTCAATATCAATGACTTCATTCCTCGATGAGATTTCAGTAATTTTTGAGTCAACTCTAATTTTGATTGAATCTGAATTCAATTTCATTCTTTAAATATTGTATTTAAAGGAACCAAAAAGTATATAATCAGTGAATCAACTTTTAATAAGCATTTGTTTACTTGAGTTCAAAAAGTTTACAAAATCACAAATTTATTACAATAAAACTTATTTACAAAGAGATAACATTTTAATTATAAAACAATGATTTATAAATAATTAAATGAATAATCATGATCACACGGGTTAATTTCAATATTTAGACTGACATAATAAGGTGATTCAAATTCTCTGACTACATGCCGTACAGTGTCAGCCCATTGACTAGCATCAATTTCATTAAAACAATCTTTCATTAATTGTCTATAATTTTGAGAATTTATTTGGAGATTTTTAGACAAAACTTTTTTCTTCCAATTATTCCAAATTAGTTCAATTGGGTTGAGATGACAGCAATAAGGAGGGAGTCTTAATGGTTGACAAGTATTTTTTCTAATTAAATCGTCGACATAGTATTGAGGTTCTTTTGGATACAATTTAATTCTATTAAATAATTGGAGACGGGTTAAATCAGATTCAAATGGAATATTATTAATAATACAATAATCTATCATATCTTTTTTGGAGGAACTTTGTGTTGGGGTTCTATTGTATTGCCTTGAATGAGTGGGAGAGTTATCAAATATGACAATACTATTGGGGGGCAAATTAGGCAACAATTGTTTTTCAACCCAAGTTTCATAAATTTCGGCATTTATTTCACTGTTTTCCAAAATTTTTAAGGCATTTTCAACAAAACCTTCTTCACTGCCCGCATGAATAATAGAGAATCGTTTACCATCTCCAATTCCCTTTTTTATTATCACTCTTTTATTTGGGTTTAACGGCTGAAGCACTTCTTTTGTAGCGTTATTGGTGTGGAAAAAGGTTTCGTCGACCCAAACACAAAGTGCACCTGGGTATTTTTTTTCTAAATGTTTTTTCATTATTAAATATTGTCTTATTTTATTTTGAATTCTTTTTGAGTTAATTAATTGTTGACGGATTAATTCTTTTGTTTTTGAATATTTGTATCCCATATTTCTCATTAGTTTATAGAATACATTAATTTTGCATTGAGAGAAAGATAGGGAACTGTCGGGTATTTCTTTCATTTTCTTAAAAATGTTCATAATATATGTCGAATGACCAGATTTTAATAATTCTTGAATAATATTATCTAAAACTTCATAATCACTTTCACAATAATTATATTTTGATTTTCTCTTAGTTTTCTTCTTTGGAGAATATGGTCCTAATTTTAATATTTGATAAAAAGTAGTTTTTTGAATATTAAACTTAATTTTTATTTCACTAATTATTTCTTTCATTGAAAGTTTTGGTTCAACTTTTTTTAAGTCATTATAATGAGATAAAACACATAACTTTATTTGTGGGCTAACAGCAATGCCCTGTCCGAACCGTTTTTTAATTGTATTCTCACTCATATTAATTTATTTCACTATAATTAATCACAATTAGTTAATCACAATATTTGAAATTTACGTATAATATAGTATAGTATATATTAAAATCTATTCAAAAATTATTGTTTGAAAACACATCCATTGAAATAAGAATCAAATGATTGATAATAAATATTTGGAAACAAACATTGAATTAAATTCAATTCACAATTAATTTGAAACAAAATAGTAAATAATTAGTTAGAACTGAAGGATAGGTTGAGAATCACTGAATTAAAAGTGAGGACAAATTCAGACTAATAACCAGTTCTGCGACAATAGCTTTGACTCAAACTTCGTGTAAATTTCCACTGTTTTGTCAATATTCTGGTCGTTTGCGGCGTCTCTTTTGTGGTGTTTGTACACAAATCTTGAGACTGAATACCAAATGATTCACTCAAATCATACGACAAAACAATTGAAATATTTTTCAGATTTTTTGGATTTATTCAAACAAAAAGTGGGCGAAAATATCTGCCAAATAGTAATGGTTTCGATTCGAGTCACATATTCTTTGAGTGAATTTCCATTTGAATGTGTTTTAAACGATGAAAGTTTTGAGATTAGTTCCGATCGACTGATTGTAACAATTGAGTTACAAATGGCAGCGCTTTGGTCTTCATTAGGCGAAGACGTTATCATTGATTCAGAAAATCATTCAGATTTTGATCCAAATTGTGCTGAAAAATTGTCGCTAAAAGTCTTATTTAGGGATCAATTGGATTATAGTTTGAGTCAAGCGTTGGAACTACTCTTAGATTTAAAACAAAATAAGACACAGATTTTGGATGAAATGATAAAAACGGCTGAAGAAGAGGACATGAAAGAGGCTTTGACTGCACTCACAAAAGATAATTACAACGAAAAGTGGATTAAAGATTTGGTTAAAGAGTTATTCAAAGAAGAAATTAATGAGAGTTCTGGCGATGACTTAAAATCGGCTCCAAAAGGAAGTCTCGTTTGGAAGATATCTGTTTTAGTTTCAAATATTTATTTTAAATACAAACAAACAAAAGATATAAAATTGTTTTGGAAAGAATTGGTCGCAAAACTGACCCAATGTTGGGAACAGTCGAGACTCATATCATGTGATATATTACCGAATTTGAGTTACTGTTTATTCCATCAGAAGATCCAAATGTTAAACAAATGTATTATTGAGAAACGCTCTGACAGTGAAGAAGAAGAAGAGTTTTATGACTGCGAACCAGAAATGGATTTGAGTGAAGGAAAACTAATCAAAAGTGAATTAAAACGCGTCAACTGTCAGGAGTTTATTTGGGTTCCGCGCACTCAACAGTTGACTCCAATGACTGAAGACATGATTGAAGAACAACAGACAATGAGTCAAACATTGAGAGCAACACTCCATTCAAAGGCACTACTGTCTGATATGCAAGCGTTCAAAGCGGCGAATATCGGCGCTTCATTTGAATGTTTCGTTAAATGGCATTCCCCTCGAGATTATGACGAAGAGAGTGGACTCAGTCCTAGATTCCAATCCAAGGATAATGTGTGGCGAGAGTTGTGGGAAACGGCAGAAGCGGTTCCTATTAAACGACAAAAGAAACTCTTTGATTATATAACAGAAGCCGAAAAAGTTCTCCACTTCTTAACGTCTTTGAGTTTTTCAGATTTAGTGGATCTCATCATTAATTGTGTTATTAATTGTTGTTTAAATCAAATCAAACAAAAAAGATTTGAATTAGATTTCAATGAAAATTCTTTGGATGAAAGGCTCGTAAAAGAGTTGTGTTTAAATCAAAATTACGAACCAATCGTTGATTTGATTCGCGGACAGGAAATACAATTAAAAAGATTCGAGTCTTTAATCAAAAAATTCATAAATGAAAGTAATGTCGAAATTAAAGATTTTGTTTTGAAACTTATGAGTGAACCCGAAATTCAAATTCAAAGTTATGGAAGTTTTGCTCAAATTATTAGAAAAATGTTTGCAGAAAATCAAATGTTTTTAAGTCAGAAGAAAAGTGTCGGCGAAAGAGATCTAAACATAAAATCACTTCCGGATCCGATCGCCAAAGAGTTTATTCTTCGAATTTGGAGCCCTCGTCCGGCGTCTTATTCTCGATCTGTTCCCCAAAGAATGTATTGTTTGGTTTCACCACAAGAAACAAGAATTGCCGGCACTTTCTCTAAGGATTTGACTTTTTATTAAAATTAAGTTTTTATTCGAATATATATTAAATTTTTATATAAATAGTAAAATATTTTATAAGTTATTAAACAATTTTTCTAAACCTTTTAATTGAGACACAAATATATATTTCCAGAAATTGAAATAAAATCAAACAAAAATCTATTCCAGTTCTGTTAAATGCAATTAAAAATTATTCTCCGAAACATTTTCTTTATTTGATATTTACTTAATTTCAGATAATTTTTATTATTTCTCATTTGTGTGAAATCAAAATATGTTTAATGAAAATATTGTTTATAATGAGTAGAGTTTATAAATGACTACATTTTTTAGTTAAAAATCAATTTGTGATAACTCTCTCCCAAACTGTGGTTAACTACTTTCTAGCACTCAATTTATCGTTTTTTCTTTTGGATTATATTCTAAAAAACATTTGGGTTTTTACCTCTATTTGGTTGGGCTTCAAATGTCGTAAATTTCATGAAGTCATGAGTAATGTATGCTTTTTTAGGCCAATGGTTTCAATTTTTCGGAATTTTTGATATTTATAGTGAGCGCTGCCATTGGGTCCAGTGGCCAACATATTGAATGTAGAGAATGAGCTCATAATTGATTCAAATATATAGTAACCAATTATTTACAAATTGTATGAATAAATAAATAAATAAAACAACTAAAGGGTAGAAATTCTGAGTAAAATCAATGTTCAGTTCACTACGATTTGTGTAATAAACAGATTTATCGGATATTTTTATGACTCATATAAACAAAAAGTTATTTATTTAAATAATTAATTTTCATTTATTTAATTAAAAATTTCATTGAAATCATTTTATTAATTGTCGTCTCATTGGAGACATATATTGTTTGCAGTGATTACAAGCGATTGACATCTAATCTGAAGTCATCGATAGTCTTATAGTCGTCTAATTTTTCGCGAAGAAATGGCTTTATTTCGAGCGCCGAAGAATTTTTAAAATATTTACGAAAAGCCCAGAATTTTTCTAAACCATATAATTGGCCTAAAATTGGGAGAAAAGATTCAAATATTAAAATCAATTGTAAACGAATTGCGGCCAACCCTTAACACTGAATGAGTTTAAGATTGAATTTAAAACAGGTTTTAAATTTAGTATTCCATTCAAATCGTTAATTAGGACTTAATTCTGTCTTAAATATTGTCAAAACTTGAATGGATTAACGAAACTAAAGGCTACCGAATTACCGCACCAACTTCTCCATGAACTAATTCGTGAATTGGCCAAAAGGGGTGGACTTATTAGACGTTCTATAAGTCCATGGTAACTGAGCTCTTAGAAACTATGGACTTACATGTGAATCAATATATTGCGCAAAATCGTAAAAAGCAATTTTTTCTGAAAAACTGTAAAAAGTTTTAAAATAATTATTAAATAATTATTTTCAAACAAAACGCGTTTTTTAACTTTTGATTGAAAATTTAATTATCACAATATGAGTGAAGAGATAATCACATTAAATGAGATGGATATTGATGAAACAATCAATGTCTCAGTTGAGTCTTCTCAAGAGATCAGAGTAATGTCGACAACTATTGAGGAGGTGTTGCCAAAGAAAAGGTTTGTTAACTAATTTTGTTAAAAACTGATTCTCTAGACTACTCGATAACGAGTCGCCATAGTGTCAGTCAAGCGCCATGTTATCATGGAGTTTTATTATCTTCTAGAGAAAGAAAGGCCCGAACGTTGGCTTTTAAAAGACAAATAGTTAACTACTATTATAATGTGGCGAACGGAAGTATTCGCCGTACATCGAAAGACAAAGGTATTGATAGAACAAGCATTAGGCGTTGGATAAAGCAAATAAAAGACATCGAGAAAGTAGTCGAAGACCCTAAACAACAGGTAAAGATGCGGCGACATCTCCCAAGAGAAAGAAAGCCAATGTTTCCACAAATAGAAAAAGAAGTCTTAAACTATTTGAAGAGACAAAGAGAGAAAAAGCTAACAGTTGACGGAAACCAATTGCAAACGATGGCAATGATTACATATCATAAGGCCTTTCCTTCGTTAGAAGAAAGAAAACAAAATCCATTTACTGCTTCAAATGGATGGCTTTCCCGCTTTGTAAGTCGTAATAATATTAAGTCAAGATCTGTCACTTCTGTTGGCCAAAAGATTCCCGAAAATGCTAAACAACTGGCAATCAATTTTTTCGATTATTGCGATATATTGAGAGCTTCGACAAACAATTTCATCGCATGGAATATGGATGAAATGCCGGTTTACATGGACTCCCCTAAGAACAGAACTTATGACTTTAAGGGAAAGAAGAATATTTCTGTTAGGACTACTGGTCACGAAAAGACAAGGTTTACCGTAATGGTGTGTGCAGACAATAGCGGTAGAAAATTAAAGCCGGGAATCATATTCAAAGGACTGAAATATATACCTAAAGGTTGTGGTCATAGTGTACATCTAATGGCAGGTAATAGCCCGGCGCTTCGTTATCGAAGAGTCGGCACATTTTAAATCTACATAAAATTTAAAAATTTAAATTTTTCAGCAATAAAAGGAAGCGCTAATAACAACGTAATGGCGGAATGGCGAAAGGTCACTTTTGCTAATAGACCTGGACATAGCAGTCTATTCAAACAAAATGTACATCAATTTACTGGAGAGTCGGAGTCAAAGACAGTCCTAATACTTGACTCACATAACTCACACAAAACACCGAATTTTATTAAAGAAATGGAAGAATCTCACGGCACTAAAGTTGCAATTATTCCAGGAGGAATGACACCTCTCCTCCAACCGGCGGATTTCTCATGGAATCGACAAATAAAAAGTGAGATTAAAAAGCATTGGCGACAATGGATAGAAGAACAGTTGGAAAAAACTGGTAACACAGTCGTCAAAAAGCCATCATATCCTCTTTTGTGTCAATGGGTCGTTGAAGCCTGGGATTCATTAGACAAGGAATTCATAATTGATTCCTTTAAGAAAGTCAATCTCGGTAAAGAGATGAACAGAAATGATCTGCACAAACGTCTGGCCGATATCGTTATTGATAAACCGTTAGATCCATTAGATGAAGAATGTACAGGAATCACAGATGAGAGTGATGTTGAAGACGATTTAGTGGAAACGTTAGACCTCTTAAACATTAATGACACAATTGAATGCTCTGATGAGTCTAACATTGAAATGTCAAATTGATTTTAATCAATTGAATAAAAATTTTTTTAAAGGAAACTGAGTTTTAAACTATCTGATAACAGATCGCCTATTTATGTTTATTATGTTTGTTATCTTGGAGGATAAATTATTAAATTTATTGAGTTAATAGTTTTGCTACGGGTTGGCGGCCAGTTATCTGATAGTTAACCCGTAGTTGGGTTTTCATTGGTAGTTGAAAACTCAGTTATAAGGACCCGGGACTAATTGGACGTTCTATAAGTCCCTGGCAACGACTAGATTTCTCAAAATTGTCTAAGATTCACGAATAAGTCCATGAAGAAGTTGGCGCGTAAATTCGGTAATAATTAATTAAATATAATGTATACCCGACTGAAAGTCTTTAATTGTCTGGTTTTGGAAGTCTTCAAACAAGTCTTGTCTGAAATGTTTTTCGAGACCATAAGAATAGAACCTAAAAAGACATTCCAATCCATATCTATAGCCGGCGGCCGCGTCTTCGTCTGCGATTCGCCGAAATTCTTCATACATTCGTCTATTAAAGTGTTCTCTTAAAAAGAAAGACCAGAATCTGAAGAGTGTATTCATTTCTTGACTTTGACCCACTCCTAAACATTCCAAACAACAAAATATTAGTTCAGTTCAATTGACACAAATCAGTGGTCAGACCTAAACGTTTTCTGTCTTTAAGACAACGGGACCTATACTTATGGTAAACCAATTGTGTGAAACCATTTTGTTTGAGAAGCGAATGTGACGGGTGTTCGAATGATGGCAGTGATTGTGGGGTTGAGCCCAGACTAACAGACGGCTTAGAGTTGATTGCAGTCGCAGAAGAAGTCGCCGAAGAGTCAGCTAAAGAGTCGACAGAGGCGTGAGCTTTATGTTGACGCGAATCGATAACCCATCCCACGTGATGTTCGATTGGAGGGTTCTCTGAGTACTTCGTCTTCTGTTTGTGTGGAGTACTCTTTTCCACAGATTGGGGTTCTGGTGCTGCATAGAAACGTGGGTCCGATTTCAAACGCGGAGTCTTTGGTGTTCTCGAACCAGAAGTGGCTACCGGTGCAGAACTGGCTGTCGGAGAACCTACTGATTAAAAGTTTATAATTAAAGATATTTTAATTAAAAACAAATTAAATGCAAAACTTATGTTAATAAGTGATCACTACCTGTACTCTAATTATAGTTTTAATATCTGGTTATTAAGAATTATAGGGAAATACCAAAAATTGTATTTATTTTTAATGACAATCAGAAAAATAGCAGCCATTGGTCTTTGAAATCATTACTGAATCAAACGGTAATTCCAATATTTTCATCATTTTATATAAACTATAAATACTTTTATTTAATGAAACGAGACTTTACCTGAAACTTGACTTTCGAGGAATGACTCGTCTTCATATGTGGGGGGAGGGGGAGGAGGTGGCGGCGGAGGTTGTCCTCTGATTTTAAGAGAGTCACTGTACGCATATTTTTCAAACGCCTCCTGAGATATGAGTTCAACGGTTTTGTGTGGTTTGGAGTCATGTTTGTCGAGTTCTCCCCACAAGTCTTGTTCATAAAAGAAGAGCCCATCGTTTATAATATTTTCCAACTCTTGAGTCAACTTTACTCTTGTAGTCCAGTCTCCAGTTCTATCATAACCTTCGTGTTTGACTCTTCCGGTGGACATGGATTGTGTGACGACAATAATCTGCGCCACTTCTGTGTCACTGATTTCATAATCAGAGTCTTCGTCTGTCCACGAAGTGAACTGATTTTTGCGACCATTCGCCCAGTGCTCTGAATTGAGGTCTTCATCGAATTGAAAGGCCAAGTCTTCAGCCGACAGATCAAAGTTTTTGAATTTAGACAAAACACTCAGACTATTGTTTGTATTGTCATTCAAAGAGTCATTTGGTGTCTGTTTGGAACGCGTTTTAGACTTTTTGGACTTTACTTCCTTCCAATCAGTGGTCACCAAATCATTTGGCTTTTGATTCGACGAATGCCTGTTTACTATATTCTGATCCTTAACAGCATTTGTTTCATCTTTGGACTGATTCGATGGCACCTCCTCTTTAAGACTATCACCTTTTCGTTGAGTTATATCATTGAGCGGAACCGAAGAGGAATATTCAGCTGAAAGTTCGGGGGAATTAGTATTCAATGGGTCTTTGCTTTTAGATAAATCTGTCGAAAGAAATAACTTTAGAAAAAATGCAGAAAAAAATCTTTTTTAAGGTTTAAGTTTAAAATAGAAATAATCAGAATAAATAGCAGCCATTGGAGTGGGTTATCATTAGAATCATTCGGTAATTCCAATACTTTCATCATATAGTTCTCAGATAATATAATAGTGGTGTGCAAGTGATGACCACTTAAACAAAATGCAATTAGAAAAATGGTGGCCATATATAAACTAAACTATAGTTGGAATGGGATCATCCATTGCACAGCACTCAAAATTGCAAACATATAAATACCTTTAGAATCGCTATCTTTTAAATGAGTGCTTTCATTGCGATTGTCGTCATTATCTGCTTCATTGTCGGCTTCATTGCCTCCTTCCTCGCCGTAAGCACTGGGATGTCCGTATCCATAGCCATAACCGTAAGGCTGTCCAGGAATGAAAGCCGGCACATTTGGGTGAAGGCCAGTGGACGGGGCGTTCAAATTATCGATCTTTTTTATAAACAAAAAAGATTTTTATAAAAAATTCAAATAAAAGTTAAGAACAGTAACTAACGAGTGGCCACTTTTCGGGGTTGACTCGTGTCCTGACTTTGATGCCATCGACAACTTCGACTGCAGTGGAATCGTTTAAGGCGTCGACAACCATTTGGACGTCTTGTGTCAACGCCTGTACTCTATGGAAGGATGCGATCAATGAGATCGGAAGAAAGCCCTGAGCGTCCATTTTGCGTCTCAAGAAGAAGTCTTTCTGTAAGTTCTCTTCATTGAAGTAATATTCGATTTGTTTCTTAATATAGTCTTTAAGAGTTTTCGGGTCTAAACCCATATACGTATTATTGAAATAATAGGGTCCTATAAAAGGCGAGACGGGTATCGTTCCGCTCAGTTCGACAGGAGAGTAGTCTACATAAAAAGCAATGTCTGCCGGAAGGTCTTCGTGGTGTTGGTCTGACTTTGAACGGGATCTCTGCAGATGACTACTATTGGACGGACGGAATCCTCTCGAACCACGGCCTCTACCGCGACGGCCTAAAGCAGGTCGCCCTTCATAGTGACCGCCAGAGCTGTCGTGTTCCTGATTTCGGTGACTGCCTTTTGAGTGTTCGTCTGAGTGATAATTTTCAGCACCGGATGAATGATAGTCATCACGTCTTTCTCTTCGACGCTCTGATGGACGGTCTCTGTGCCGCTCTCTGTTCTCTTCATGTCTTTCTCGGCTGTTCACTGAACTCTTGTTTCTGTAAGGCTTTGAGTGAGGCGGGGGTCCAATCTCTAGAGGCACCCATTTTTTATGCCCTAAATTTTTAAAAAACAAACAATTATTTTAAATTTTGAAACTCTGTTTAAAAGAATATTAAAATTACAATAAATTAAATTATTATTAGAACTTAAAAAAGCTTTTCCTAACCTAAAGACAAAACGTTTGTGACATGTGTTCACTGATAAATGATTTGAAATCTAATATTTCCTTTTGTTGTAAAAGGAAGAGTAGTTGAAAAGCACAGCCTTTTAAGGGCTATTAATTTGGAAAATCTACTGAATCTATTCGTATTTAAAAGTAGACTATTTCTGACTCCATCTGATGCCTCCATTCCTGAGTCAATCATTAATATCTGTGACTAATTTTAAATAAGAGATAATTTTTATGTGACATTCAGTGAATTGAAATATTATTTGATTGTACTCTTGGAAAGTCTATAATAGATTATATTTAAGACAATTATATAATGAAAAATATAAAAACTAAATACAAATAATTAGTAAAATTGAAAGAAAACAATAATTAGTGGAATGAGTGTTGTCTGCACTCAAATTATATGCAAATCATAAAAATAAATGATCGCTAACTAAGCCCTAACTCACTGTGAGATACCCTCTCTTTTAAGTCAGTTTTCCCATAAGACATAAATTAGTTTTGTTTTAATTTGATTAATAAATTCATTGATTGGAGAGTATTATGAAATGAGTGAATGAGTCACTCCTTTCTGTTAATCAAATATTAGATATATTTAAAGGAAAATAAAAACTAGAAATCAATTAAAAATTCAAAGAATTTTCAAAACAAAAATAGTTTTGAAATCTATTTTTAGATCTCAAATACCTTTCTTTTTGCCAGATTTGGGGACAGTTGTGGTCGTGTTGTCTGTTATCGGGGCTGACGAGTGTCCGCCATCTTTGTCTAAATTCTCTTTAGCCGAGTCTTCATCGTCTTTTGATGGCTGGGGTTTTGGTATCTGAGAGGTGTCCTCATTTGACTGTTGTTTTGATGACATCTATTGTAGTGATGGAGACGTCTTGTCGTTAATGTGATTATCTGTATGTTTGGCGACTGATGTGTCACTCCTTTCGACCTCACAATCAATGTTTATATGAGTGTCCGAAACACTTAATTTGGTTTTTGTTTACTAAAATACATTTTATGCTTAAAATATCAATTAATTACTTGAGTTTTGTGGACACACTTCCAACAGTTGGACAAACATTTATATAATTGATGGCAAAGTTTGCCTAAAAATCATTTAAATAGAAAACGCAATTCAAAGGAGTGATTGATTTTTTGAGACAACACATCATTTAATGAAATAATTAATAAAATCAAATGAAAAATCACAACAAAATGGAGTGAAAGTCTATAGACTTTAATTCATTTAATAAACAGACGTTACTTAACGTTAAATAAAATGTGTTTTTCATTCACAACAGAGACCTCTATTGAGAGACCTCTCACTTAGAATTAAATAACATTTTTTCATATAAAGAACTCTTACATCAAATTGAGTGTTGACTCCCCTTTCCATCCAAATTAATGACAAACATATGAATAACGTAATCAATGAATGGCAACTAAAGTTTGTGAATGATCCTGTTGAAATGTTGAGACAAACAGGAACACATTTCTATCATTATTTTTAAATATTTTGGTTTTAAAAACTTGTATGAAATCAAATTTTCTTTATTTTCCAAAAAATGATTCAAATCGTAAAATATTTTTATCTTTCAAACGATAATCATTTGCAGAGAAAATTCATTGATTTTTATCAATAATTTGTTGGAATCCTATCTCGAAATAGTCTTTTGAGAGCAAACTATTTGATAGTCTTTTCAATAATTTTCGATATTTTTTCTCCAAAATTGTATTCAAATAATAATTATTACTAAAAAGAAATTATATTTTGAGTAATAAATTAATAATTAAATCAAAACTTACAAATCATTACGATTTTTATGATACTGTCTTCAAATCTGAATATTTCGGTGGCAATGAATTCCAGACTATAGTTATCAGTATTTAATATTTGTGATGCCATATAAGCTAAAGTTGTCTGTCCTCTTATATGAACAGACATTTGTTGAACTTTTGTGAATCCAAAATAGATCCGCAATTGATTTCATTGATGGCATCAAAATCATTGTCATAAATATTCCATTGAAGACATTCTTCAAAATGTTGTCAATAAATTGGATTTCATTTTCAATAAGATATCAGTTTTCTTAAAATTTATCCAAAATAACAAAATCTAATCTAATCTCCGATTAATCATAAATTTTGGACACTTTTTATACGAATTTATTTGTCTATAATTTGAATCCCAATAATAAATCTTTGGATGGATTGTCACCACAACAGAGAGATTTTTGGACCAATAAATAAAAGATTGTATTATTGGAGTTAAACTAATGTCCCTGTCCACATTTAATTTGTCCAAATCTATTATCACTCCTTCCATAAACTATTCTCTCAAAAGAAAGCGCCAAACAATGAGTAAAACCACAACTGATTTGAATAATATTTTCCATCAAAAAGTAAATCTTTTGAGTCTTGAAATATTCAACACTTGTATATCTGCCCAATAGTTCCCATCATTGTGTTCCGATCCACACCTCGCCAAGGGGGGGGGGGGTGGATCAGCCAAAATTCCCCCTGTCGCGAAAAATTTTGGAAAATCCCCCCCTGACAGAAGGATTGAGGTACCCCCCCCCTATCGCCGCGCGAAGCGCGGCGGCCATTTTTTCCTCCATTTTTTACCAATTTCCGCCATTTTGTCGGC
>JAQGBR010000090.1:0-19986 GCA_034698525.1 Achipteria nitens | reverse complement strand
GCACTCAACTGAGCCCAACTCATTTGATAAGCACCGCACAGGTAACCGCCTGAGCCGTCATTCTGACATCCGATGTCAGCATTACATCGACTGCTCGCCTAAAAAATGCAATTAATTATTGAAATGAAGACCAGTAGTCCCATACCTGACAAATGCAATCCAAACACTCTCTATTGAGTCCCAGCGCTTCAAAAGACTTATCATTTGTTGAATTGTTAGCTCTCAATGGTTTCTCGGGACCAGAAGTATCTCCAAATCCATTGGGTTCTCCCCTTTCAGTAGGAAATATAATTCTTGAATCTCTGGCGAAATAATTGGGCGCTTCTCTCGTCACCGGATTTGAATTGCGTTCAACAGGTGTCGGGTTATTAAATCGTGGACTCGGATATTCTTGGAACAGATTGGCTGATGCACCCGATTGTGGGACACTTCTGCCGGTGAGCGCAGCACTGGTCGGTTGATCTGCTGGTAGTCCTAAACGAATGTCATTTTTAAAAATTAAATTAATATTAAATTCCTTTTATATTAATTACTTCGGGCGTCAATCGTAGGACTTTTGCAGGACTGGTATGACGTCCAGTAATCAGTTCCGTGTATGGCTTCAGAGCCGCACGAATGCGGACCTAATTTATGTATGGCTGCAAAATCAGTACAATCTATGAGTCCGTCTCCATTGCAATCTCTCTGCCATTTATTCATATATCCGTTAACCGCTTGTTGCGAACATCCCTTATCATTAACACAGGTCACGTAATCACCTCCAGGTTGACCGGCATCTGACCAATAGGCCCAACTTATTAGATATGGACCGCAATAAGAGCCTTAACACAAAAGATAAAAATTTAGAAAAACAACAAAATTAGTTAAAAAGTGATTTTCTTCGAAACCTTCGCACTGTTTGTTGAGATCACAATCACTACTCGCCTGAAAACAAAACAAATTATTATTAATTTAAATTCAGTTTCAAATCTTTCTGTTCTCTTATTTATCTCTTCAAATAAATTCATTAATCAATTGACTTAACCTTATCTCAAATATCTGACCAATTAATCAAATTTTCTTCTCTTCTATTGTCTCAGAACTTATTTTCTTATAATTATTTCAAAACAAATGTTTAATCACTTTCTGATCGCTTTTTGAATATTTATAAGTAATGTTTCGCTTAATTTTATTTGAATTTATAATCAGTTGATACCAGACCTGACACATGCATTCCAAACAGTTGGCATCCACTGAACCATTGATAGGAACTTCGCTCACTTCTATAAAAGTTGGGGACGGCTTCACAAAGATATTAATTTTAGTCAATTATTTTTTAATTATATTTTTTAAAAACCTGAGGATTAGGACTATTGCCTCCATTTGTTGCCTCAACTGGTTTGAAGGGCTGACCAAATGAATTTGTAGGCGGACTTGTGGTCGACCAGCTCACTGGTTGTTCTGGTGCTCTACCAGGAATTGGTTGGGGTTGAGGTAAAGGAGGATCTGCATTCCATGGATCTGAAGGATTACCTTGTGGTTGGGGTTGGGTTTGAGGTCGGGGTGAAGGTCGCGATAATTCATCGACAGCTCGAGACACAGCATCCCAGGGATCGTCCTCTACCGGCTGATTACCAAAGTTATAGGGATCTCCAGGATATGTCTCATCTGACGGTTGATCTGAGATCCAGGAATCAGTTGGTTGTGGCTGATTGTAGTCAGGAACTGATTGCGGCTTCAAAGAAGGTCTGGGCTGTGGTTGAGGTTGAGGGGCAGTGTAAGCATCATTAGGATATGGTTGTGGTCGATGGTCGCGCCATGGATCGTCTGAAGGTTGGGACGGATTATAGCTGTTTGCGGGCTGTGACACAGGTTTCAATGAAGGACGAGGTTGCGGCTGAGGCTGATCCCAAGATTCATCATTTGTTGGTTGAGGAGGATTATAAGGGTCGGGTTGTGGTTGAGATTGTGGTCTCAGTGCTGGTTGGGGTGGATTCCAGGGATCACTTGCCGGCTGAGGATTATAAGAATTAGAGGGTTTTGGCACAGGCTTTAATGAAGGGCGGGTTTGAGGTCGTGACTGAGGCCACGGGTCACTTGGCTGAGAGTTGGGGTATACTTGTGGATTATTTTGTGGCTGAGACGAAGCCCAAGGCTTATCATTGAGTGCTGGCTGTGATGACGGGTCTATTAATCAAAATAATAATTCTATTGTAATCTGAGTTTAAATTTGAATGCTATCAAAAAGGATATACCACTGGCACTGATCTGACATTGACGGAAGACATTCCAATACTGACTATTATAAAGCCATTGCTGATCACAAGAACTCGCGCCAGCCTTTGGAACAAACAAATGGTTTAAATGTTTTTGACATATATTTCACTATTTTTTTAAAACAAAATAAAAGTTGAGATTAAAAACAATCGAAAGTAAAATAAATATTTTGATAACACATTAAACGATTGAAAAGTTTTTTATTCAAAAAACAAAAACCTTATGAATAGCAGCGAAATCCAGACAATCGATGACTCCATCGTTATTGCAATCTTTTTGCCATTTAGTCATATAACCCCTGACCGCCACTTCGGCGCAATTCTTATCATTAAGACAGTGTTCAAAATCGGCTGAACCGCCTGTGTTTCCAGGCTTTCCGGCGTCGGCCCAATAACTTAGACATGAAAGGAAAAAATAAAATAAATGGGTTTTTCCACTCAAATATTTTGATCTGATTCTTACGCCCATGAGATCTGATAGGGACCACAGAAATATGCGTTTTGGCCAGAGTTGTGGCACTTTATATTCAACTTACAGCCAGAGCTGGCCTTTAATTAAACAATTTTTCATTTATGATAACTAATTATATAGTATTTTAAAATTTATAATTAAACAAAGAATAAAAGCATTTGAGAACCCCTTTTAGATAAGGAGTCATTCTTTAGGATAATCTTTCAAAAGAGAAGACAGAGAACAGTCTATTTTTCATTACATACCTTACAAATGCATTGAAGACAACTTTCTGTGACTTCTTGTGAGTGAACACCACTTATGAAACAATTTATTAAAACTGTGTTTTATTAATGGGTTGAGAAGTGAGAAGAAAATCGATTATAAATCAAAAAGGTTTTAGGAAAATAAATCAAATTTTGTGTAAAATTACCCGAAAAGAGGATAAAAACATTTATTAATCTCTTCATTATTTCTAATTTAAACGAAAGGAAAAGTTTATACTTTTATTTGAATATAAAAAACACAATTATTTAAACCTTAATTATTAGTATATTTGGGTAAAAGTTTAGAGATGTTTAAACGTGAAAATCATTTCTAATTTGAATCTTAGAATTTTAATAAACTTGTATTTATGTCGAGGAGAGAAAAAAATTGCACAGAGATTTCACTTATCTCGGAGTCCCTGAAAAATCCGGTTCTTCACTACAAATCGTATAATCAATTTTCAATCAAAAAACTAATATATTCGACAAAAACATAGAGTAAAAAGTTATAGAACTGTAAGAATAATACCAATAAAAAGAAGATTATTTCTAAATGAGTGGTTGGGGATCACCAGAGAAAGGGTTAATACAGCCATATTTTTTTAAAGAATATTCTCCGATATCTATTTCAGCAATTTTTTTGTTAGAATTGGAAAACTTATACTTTTTGTGTTAAGTTTAAAATAAATAGCAATTCAATGTGAAATTTAACTTGCTCAAAGTAGGACAACTTGACTACTATTCGATATTATCATAATTTGTATGCATTTCACGCCTGTCAATCAAGAATTTGCAAGTTTATTATGAAATTCTCACATTAGTCACAAAATTTTTGTTAATAAACAACAAAATAAATTGAATTTTTTTGCGCAGAAGTTTTCAAACTTTTTTCAACTTTTGTGAGACTTTTTACTTCTAATGAATGTTATTATAAAAACAAAATAAAAACTCAATTTATATATCAATTAATCTTCTGATAAACGACGCGTCGGATCACCGCCGGAGACAAAACCAGGTATTTATACTCAGTTTTAATTAGAAATTGTCTGCAAATAATAAATGTTTTTATTGTATTTGTCTGTCCGATGATGTAATACTGGGTTTTTAGTCTTTGTATTTCCCCTTAAAAATGAAGGAAGTGTTCAATAATTTGACTCATTTTTATCATTAATTTTCGAGCGAACAATAACTGATGAAAATGATCACCAAAATTAAAGAAGATGATCAAGCTATTTAATTCTAAAATGATAATTTTTATTTAAACAGACAGACCACTTTAAGACAGGAGTCTCTTAACTTTGCGAAAATCTAATGATTATGAGTGTCTATCCCTGAAAAGGCAATAAAAGCATTGCCAAGTTCATTGAGAATTAAAGACTTTAACGATGAGATATTAATGAATAATTGAGTCATTTTTCTAATTTAAAAATAATTGTGACACAAGTTTTCCTATAAAACCAAAAGAAGTCAAACAAAACAAAAACAAAATTCTCTAAAAAAACAATTTAACGACAATTTATTTTGAAAAGTAAATGACTTCATAAGTAATTATGGTTTGGATTAATGACAAATAAGAAGTCTCATTAGTATTAGTTGGGCGCCAATAAGGGACTGACTGATAGTCGATTCCGTAAATTCATAATTCATTTTACTTAAAAATAGTTTCACTGATTTTTTTTCCAAACACACATTTTTGAGTTATGTTTTGAATAATAAAAAGTTTTTATTATTTATTTGTCATTAAAAGCGATTAAATGCGAAAATTTATAAATTATTCTCAAAAATAATCTTTAAATTTAATAAACAAAACAAATTATTTCACGAATTATTACAAATGTTTTTGTTTTGGTGACTGAATTCCTCTGATTCTTGAGGTCAATAATTAAAGAGAGATAACCTTCGAGAAGAAGTCATGCATTTTCCAACCCATTCCACCCTTCAAACACTTTTCTCTAAAAAAATAATATTTTCAATCAAAACAAACCATAAATTAAAGCAATTATTTTATGAATAAATTCTTAGAATGAAATCGATTCCAAGAAATTTGTTAATTAACAGAACTGATAGACTTCAAAAAGACCTGTCTTATTATGATTTATTAACAAAACAATAACTTTTAAAAAATATTTTTCACTTTAATTGAAGTCTATTTTCTCTAAGTTTTTGAATAGAAAGAGAGATGTCTTGTCAACAATAGGTCAGCTTTTGAATACTGTCCTCGGGATTGAAAGTATTCAATCTATAAGAACCAGTTTTAGAGATTCTCTCTGGTGATCTTACCAACAAAAACTTAAGCAATGATAAGCAAAGATAAAACACGAATACATTTCTTTAATTGATTGCTATTTTCGAAATTTTAAATTAGTTTTAATCAATTAATAATTAATTAAATTTCATTAAAATTTTATTAATATATTGTTTGAAATAATTTGAATTAAAATAAAAATAATTTTGTTTATAAAAATTTGATTTTTAAGAACAAGTACTACCTGTTCGCCCACCGGTAGAATTAACCACACAATAGCAGAACACCACAAATGTTTGAAATTCTAACCGATTATCTAAACAACACTCAATATATGTCTTAAATTCTATCTGAGACAACACTTCATACACTAAGTATGCTTTCCATCCATTATTGACGGACAGCCTATATTTGATAACAGACGGTCTGGTATTCTGAAAACACTTTTCTTCTGACAGAAGAACGTTATGACAATCAATAATCTATGGTCTGATTACTCTCTTCGATGATAGCTTCTGCCCGTTGTTTGGTTACCCCTAACTTCAAAGTTCAGTCTATTTTGAGATCAGTGCTCAGGAATGAGATAATGATGTGACACAAGAAGGTATCACACATTCAACTCAAATTGGCTTTTATTTTGAACTTGCACTTTTCTAATCACTTATAAATACAAGTAATTAAAACTTTATAATAACTAAGGTTTGTTGGCCTAATGGTCAACGTTGTCACCATTTGGACAGTAGAGTGTGAGTTCGATTCCAATTCCGGACACTTTTCTTTGAATAAAAAATAATTTTTGATATTTAATAGATTTTAAAAAACTATTATAAGTCCTGAATTAGTTAGAAATATAAGTTTTAAGGATAGGGTGGGTGGGAGGCTATAGTAGTGCAATGGTTAAGGTAGGTGACAACGAGTAAGAGATGGTGCGATCGAATCCCAAAAAAGCAAAAAGTGTTTCGAAGAGACGAAACTAGTGTCTTAAGCCCGGAGCGAAGCGGAGGGCAATTATTTTTACACAAAATTTGTTTAATCGAAACACACTTATCATTGGATTCTTAAAAAAGTGAATTTCATAAACAAAATATCAGAAAATTATCTTTAATTTAAACATAAAGTGATTATAACAACAAAATTTACATCAAATAAAAATATAGAAAAATTTAAATATATCTTCAGAGCCATGGATGTCATTAGAGCCAGGGATGCCACGCCGGGTCCATTCGACACAAGTTGTCCGGTGAATTGGCGGCCGCTACCAAAGTGGCCACTTTGCTATCTGTGCCTTCGAATACTGCTAAACCTTTCAAAAGAAAAGATTTAAATTAGAAATGTTTTGAAAATTAGATTATTTTCGACGGACTCTGAAGTCTAGACATAATGGCGGCCACGGCTTTGTTCACTAAATTAATGAGAGTCTCGCCATCGATTGTCATCTCTCCCGATGGGTTGGATGTCGTCACGTCTTCCTGTGTCTGAAATGATTAAAATATAAGATAACTGAATAAAAGGAGAGTTGAATGTGTGATACCTTCTTGTGCCACATCATTATCTCATCCCTGAGCACTGCTCTCAAAATAGACTGAACTTTGAAGTTAGGGGTAACTAAACAACGGGCAGAAGCTATCATCGAAGCAGTCAAAGGGCCTGACATTCCCATCCATGATATCAATTCGGATATATTGTGAGTCAGTCTGAAAGGAACGGGTCTATTGCCGTCTAATTCACCTGAAGTTAATTAAAATAAAGTATATAACTTTGTTGAATACAAAACAAATAGAAGACATACCTGTGCTGTCATCGATATCAAACCGATAGTAAGCAACATTCATAAGACCACTGTCCTGATGGATATACATCATATCGGGATTGAGTCGAGTCAAGTGTAGTACAAACTCTGCAAAACCGGCTAAAGACAGTTGAAGTGTGAACTATAGGTCCAAATAATTAAGAGTTGAGCCATACTTTCAACAGATATACAAATAATTTAATTCAAACCTGTTTTCTAAAAGTCCACAAATCAGTGGCGGACGGGAATGTCTGAGCGGCCCATTCCTTAATGAGACTGATTGGAATCATTGTGGTCTGTATGTCCTTAAGAATATCGCGTAACACCTGATGACTGGCCTGTGAGCCCCGGGCCTGAACGTTGGCCAATCGGTCGTAGTATTTGGCGATGGGCTGATCGTGTTCTATATTTCTGCGGGCGTTCCTCTGTTTGTAAATATCTAAAAGAGATATTGAGCTGACATTGTCTTCGACTAAACGCATTTGAGGGCTGACGGCCACCACTCGCGGAACTGTGAAATTCAAGAATCGTTTCGCCGTTTCTTTTTGTTTTCCCAAATAATGATTTAAAAGTCTTTCCAATTGAAGAACCCGTTCCTCACGTCTGGCGTCACTCAAACAGGAGTCGTTGACAACCAAATACGGATAAATCTTTCCGTTGTGGCCACGAATGTATAGCCGACGGGCGGCCGTATTATGTTTGCTGACCACTTCAACTCTGGGCATAAAGCGGGCGATCCTTACGTAGTAATTGCTTTGTTTGGGTAATAAGAACTCTCCCGGAAGTTCTATTTCTGCCGTTTGTTGCGAGAAATTACTCAATATTTTACACTTTTCTTCGATTAGTTGTGATTTCGGCAATAATTTGGTCTTCGCTTCGAGTATTTTAATCCATTTCTTTAATTTTGTAATCAAATTATGTAATTTCATGGCTCCGGGAGCGTTGAAATCAAAGTCTGTTGTGAACTGGCCTTTCATTTTTTGGAACACCGGATCCTGAGCTGTCGCCTGTGCTCTTCTGGCCAAAGACTCTGAAGCAGCGGTGGCTAAATTGGGCGCAGAGGCAGAACTCGAAACGTTTTCGATTCCAATACCAAAAGTTGAAACCAATTTCTTAACGAAATTCAAAGTGTTTGGAGTGACCAACGCTTCGGCGACATTAGCCCTGTTCTCAAAGGCGACGGCATAGCATTTGGCCAAAGCTTGACGTAACTGACGTAACACCTCTTCATACCAGTTCTCGCGGAACCAAACCATTTGATCGACAATACCTTCGAGTGATGACAGAGTCGTCGGATGGAGTTCTCTTTGCATATGCATAATACGAGAACACCTCCACATCGGTTGTGTTGCTCTGTATTGTGGATCAGGTAATGTTTGTTGTGGTTGTTGTTGAATGGGTTGTTGTGAGTGCTGTCCCTCAGAACCGATCGATGTATCGGAAGACTGAGAACTTGATTGTGTGGTATTGGACTGATTGGTGGCGTTTTGTGCTGCGCTCAGAATAGCCATTGTCTTAAATTTCTCTCTCTGTTCCATTTTAAGGGTTAAATATAGGGTTCGAATCGGGAAATACACGGCTTGAGGGAAGACTCGCCCCACTTGAGAGACGATATTCATAATGACTTTGCCCTCATTGCGAACCAGACATGTCATCAGTTGTGGAATCCATGGCAGCCAACTATTGGGTGGAACTCCTATATTGTATTTTTCGATGGCTTCGGCCAAAGACTGTTTCTCGTCGTCATAACCCAAAAGCCACAGAACTTTTGCCAAATATTTTCGGGCTTTACTCTCATTTTGATGTCTACACGCATGAAGATAACAGGTGAGGGCAGACACTCCCACTTCCATCTGACGCGACTCCCATTTGTCTCGTGTGAACATAGAGTCCAAATAATCGCCCCAAAGAGCCCACGCCTTGACCAGAGTGTCGTGCATTTGTGCGGCAGCGCTGAACGCTCTGTTGGCCTCATCTGAGCGACCGATTTGTGCCAAAAACATACCTTTGAGTGCATAGAACTCAGCCGTCATTTCTTTTGCAAAATATTTCAAATTTGTTGACTCAATCACTTCCAACCCCTCCTGGAGTTCATTCTTTCCTAAAGTGTTTGATAATTGGAGGTAACACTTGACCTGTTGTCTGATCTTTTGAAAGCAGTCGACGAGTGGAACACTAGGAATGGTATGGATTCTGTTGAGTGAGTCGAGACATACACTCACGAGATTGTGTTTTCGGGCTATCTTTCCGTAATGTATGATAGACTGAGCGGAGGCGTGAACTCCAAGCATTGCATGCGACGCTTGAGGATCATTCTGTGCACTTACATTAAGTACTGCCTGTGCCGTAGCATTGGAAGCGTTTTGAATGACATTATTTGAGTCATAGTGTGAGACAATGGCCTGATAGTGATGTTGTCTCCACGTGAATATGTCTGACCAATGACTCAAATCGTCGGCCAATACCGGGAGTCGATTTCGCCACGTCTTGACAATGGCTTTCATGTCGTGTAGACTCGATGTGCGCCCAATATTAGTAGGGAGTAATCCCTGATGTATTTGTCCGGCCTCTTGCAGTTCCATAATTTGTTGGGCGGCCTGTAGTAGAACGATATGGGCCTGACTTACAATATGAGGCAAACGGCGCCACTCTTTTATACATAAATTTGTGGACAACTCAACCATTTTGTCAACCATTCCTAAGTTGTGTTCATCCGGATTGCAAATAGCGTTATACCCTTTATAGAGCGCCACTTTCCACGCCATCTCTTTTGGACAGTTGGCCTCCACCTGAAACAACGAGTCTTTCATAAGAGGCCAATTGGGAACTCTCCACGCGCTCTCCAATACAAGAAACGGATTGGCACAACCCTTTGAGTTTCCATAATCTAATAGAAGGTCCCATTGATTGAGTTCTTTAGAGCAGCGAATCCAATGTCTTTCCCAAATCTTATACTCCGCCTGAAGTGAAACGGGAGACGCAGTTGTGTTGTAGTCATTGCGTGCTTTACTCATAGCCAGTTCATACCCGCCCTGACTCTGTTCGAAATATCCCTGTTGTTCGAATGCAATACTAATCATAGTCTCGTTATATTTAGCCCTCTTCTGCCAGAGCCCACTCCAAAGATCTTCTTCTTTCAAGAGTTCATAAATGTCTGCCAATGCGTCCAACGCTTCGTGTGCCTGAGTTAGTGAAGGTATGGCCACAGAATAGTTGTCATCCCCTGATGTTGAGGCGCGAGTGCTTTTTGGAAGAGATGTTGTGGCGCTGAGAGCTGTGAGGGCCCCGGCTTTGTCGAAGGCATTCTCTAAGAGAAGGGCCGCTCTGTGCCATAGATTATGAGATTTGCCTAAATAGCGGAGAAGACAGGGTCTGATTGTAATTGGATTCGAACAGAGAGCCACCGCTTCCATAAAAGTTCCGATAGCGCTCGGGTGGTGATCCTTCTGCACCACATGACTTCCAGAACATAAGAACGGCACCACTTCTAAAGACAAAAGATTCTGCTGTCTATCACTCAATATTTTGAATATTCGGGGAAATAATTGGATCCAAATATGTTGTGCGAGAGGTGTGTCCATATGACACAATTGACTCATTGCTGTCAAAAAAGTGGAAACACGAGATTCTCGCAGTCCGTCCAAAAATTTTGTTTGTCTTAAGAGAATTGTCTGTAAGTGTTGTTTCGGGTCTAATGGAGTGCTCGGACGACGAACACCACCGGCAGCCAAAACACTAGTAGTTAAGGCATCGTTCAGACTAATGACTGCTGAGCCGCGCGCCTCTTCTGTCGTATTCAAGTCAAGTGTCTCAACCATATCCTCATCTTCTTTATCGGGTTGTGAGACATCGACGTCCATCATCTCAGTGGACAGGTTAGCGAAAGAGGCCCTCTCCTGTTGATCACCTAAACTAATTACAGAAGTGACTGATGGTAACATCGCTGACGGGTTGGCGCTCTGTATTGAAACAGTATTGACAGCTGTGATCATCAATAGTTCAATACATTGTTTGATCCAAAAGTGTTGTCCAATAGTTTCCCAGTTTTGAGAGCACACGATATACATAAGCCTTTCGTGAAGACGTCTTCTCATTGACGCGTCATATACTTCAAAGAATTTGGCTCTAATGTGTGGCTGAACACAACGGAGACCAGCCATAAATGCCGGCTCCAGTTTGGGGGTCAGATCACTATTTTTGAGAGTCTCCTCGCGATAGACATAATTAATTAGTTCCAGAAAATTGGCGTTCAGTTCGAGATCTTCGGGGAACCGCTTCTCTATGTGTTGCATCATTCGCACCAAAAGCAATGCCTTTTCTCTAAGACTCGGCGCTTGATTTGCGCCGAACGGCCCCTTATTTTTAACCCAATCCTCAACCATTTTAGTGATGGCTTTCATTACTTTTGGATCACTAGACTTCTCGATTAGTCCGACCAGAATTGTTTGGATAAACGTTTTTCTCATTTCCTGACCCATAACTCCGATTCGATTTTTAACTAAATCGAGACTCAGAATAAGTAATTCAGTAGCCATTGGAATGTTACAGTCTGGAGGTGTGGGGGGCTGGAGGTGGTCCCGAGCCATCTTCTGGAGGACTCGCATAAATGGTGTAATCAGTCGATCGATATAACAGGGATTGTTAAGACAGGCAGCTTTCAGTATCATTAATGTGCTGAATAGGGTGGAAGGGGAGGCACCGGTGTTCTTCTCGTAGTTATTGAGGCCGTCGTGTATTGTTTTGTTGACTGACTGATAGAGTTGATCCAATTCGTCGTGTTTTGAGGCCACGTTCGAAGTGGTCGGTTCCGGTGGAAACATATTCATCAGACGAGACAATAGGTTGTGCACAGAACGGATCACTTTTGTGTTATTGCATGTCATGCAGAGACCAATTCCTTTTTGCAACGGCTTAAAACTGGTCAGAACTACTTCTTTTCGTAGAATTGTTAAGAGAAAACAGAGCAGTTCCAGTGCTGTACAGATATTTCCATAATTAGGTTGTGTCTGATCCACAGTCGCCAGCAATTTGTCGAACCACTGAAGTTTGAGATCAGAATTGGGCCAAACTTTGAGTGCATTCTTCAATAAATTGACGCAACGACGGGACAACATCTCCCCATTTGAGCCGACGTTAGAGCCGGCGGCCTCATTCACATGACAGGCCAGACGTAATAAGAAGTTGACCACTGCGTCCGAATGAGACTTTTCTATCGGTTTATTACTGTCCACTGGCATTGGTTTTCCGATTCCTGGAACAGACGGCAAAGGACTGGGACGAGGTATGCGCTGAGCAATAGTGGTCGGACTGTCGACAGCCATCGGCGACGGAGTAGATGTCTGATCCTGTTCTTCACGAAGTCGTTGAAACTCCCATCTTATGATGACTTCCACTAAATCGACGGCTATTTTCTTGTGTTCTATCGTTGCGTTAGGAGTAAACCCCAAGCGTTGAACTGATGTCGCCATGTGTTGGATCAGGTGATGGCGTACAGGATAATAGACATTATAGTGTCGGACCAACAGTTGAAGCATATGAACCAATTGGGCCAAAGTGTGTCCCTCTTCGACAATGATTTTCTTAGTCCAATGGGTTAACATAGTGTTGCCGTCTTCCATACGCTGAGGCATTGCTGGCGTCAATATCTCTAATGCCTGTCTCACAACAGTTCGGGCCTCCACTGCAAATGCTTTGAGTAAAGAGTGGAACACTTGAAGAACAATACGTTTATGGATCGCAAATTTGGCGATAATGTGAGCTAAGAGTAGGTGACCATGGTATTTAGTCGCCGGGTCCACACAATTCTTAGCCAAAAGGCACGGCCACGCAAATGTCATGAGTCGACGCAATTTATTGCCCTGTCGTTTGTTGGCCGCGTCGTGTATGTGAGGGGAGGCCTGTTCTACTAATAAACACGAAAATTGAAGCAAAAGTATGCGCACAGAATCAGACATTCCAAAGGGGTTGTCCGGATCGATGACCCGATTAATGAAGACACTGATTAGGTTGTCGTGATTGTCGTGTTCGGGAGCTGGAGGTCCGCCAATCAGTTTCTCTCCCTCTCCTCTTTCGAATGATATACTAAATGCCGGAACGATTACGTACTGAAGAATTTTGGCCTTCAATTCCTGAGGGTATGCCATACTATGAAAAATATCTACAAATTTGAAAAACGCCTGACGTTTCCATTCAATCGTATAATTAGAGGCCACAGTATTCTCGAGGAAATCTCTGAGAAAATCAAATTCACACAAATACCGTCCCATAAATGCTCGCAATAATTGAAACAACAGTTCGATATCTGAAGGGTTTTGTTGGAAATAATTGAGTAAACATTTGGCCAAAAGTTTGGGTTCTTTCCAATGATTGTAATCATTGCAATCATTTCCAACATATTTGCTGTGAAAGCCATCAGAACTCCAGACTTTTTTAAGAGTGTTCACCAGTTCTTGTTGTCCGGCCAACCAATGCTCGTCGTGTTTAACCAAAATAGAAGTGATGGAAACGGCTTGGAATTGGAGAATATAAGTCACTGGAACTGTTTTGGTTTGTGGTGATGGAGAGACCGCAACAGGCGGTGGCGGTGCTGTTCCGTCTGCTCCTGGAGATTGCGAAGGCTGTGGCGATGGTTGTGGTGGAGGAGTTGGAGGGATAGGTACTCTTTCCTGTATAATAATAGGTCCCTCAGCCATCTTCACCAGTTTGTGAACATTTTGAGCAACAATTTGTCG
Source organism: Achipteria nitens (assembly GCA_034698525.1). NCBI lineage: Eukaryota > Metazoa > Arthropoda > Arachnida > Sarcoptiformes > Achipteriidae > Achipteria > Achipteria nitens. The sequence goes on along the minus strand of JAQGBR010000090.1, from coordinate 6,249 downwards.
GAACACTTGTCCGGCACTTCCTTTCAATAAATACTTTAAAATAAAAAATTATTAATAAAAGTTAAAAACAAAACGAATAAAAACTATTATAAAATAGTGCCAAACCTTAACAAATCTGAAGATCTGATCCTCATATATGTTACGCTCGACAAACAATAAATTAATAGTCTGTTCCGAATATCTCTGAAGGAATTTTCTAAGTGGTTCCCGAAGTTTACTTCCGGGTTCTATCATTATCTGCTTTTCTGTCTTAAAGACTAAACTCATGAGTAGTTCGACAAATCTGGCGCTCGCGGACGATATCTGAAGAGTAAATCAAAACAATTATATAACTTTAATATTGAGTCAATACCTCTGAATGTTTTGATAATAATAAGAATAATTTCAAATCCAATACCTCATGAAATAAGTTGATAATTGCGGCACAAGTTTTCAATTCTTCGGTATTCTTTTGTCCATTCCTTAAAGTTCTGATTGAGGTGTCGGTCCATTTTTGCAAATGTATTATCATTTGATCGCAAAGTTTTTCATTAAAAATATTGGGAAACAATTTAGTCATAAAACTAATCTTTTGTATGACATTAGGATTAAGTGCTCTGAAGTCACCCAAAATCAGTAGAAGTGGTCTAAGATTTTGTTGTAGTATTTCGTGTTCGATGTGGACATGACTTATAAACTTTTTCATACATTCATAACCTGTTTGTTGTAATTCCATATCTTTTGCATTCAAAGCCTTCATAAGAACGACAAATATCTTGTCTTTGCACTGTTGTATGTAATGACAAGCGGCCAGTGCTCTCAGCGCCGACTTTCGCAATGGCACCAGATTTGTCACATTCTTATAACAGGGAAACTTCATTAGTTGGATGTCCTCTGCTTCGCACAGTCCATAGAGTTCAGTAAAAAAGACTTTATGTTCTTGAATAGTGATGTCTATTGTGAACAGTCGTGGCTCTAGAGTTGTGCAAAAAGTGTTGCCATCCATGAGACCGATCTGTGCGTTGACGGGTTGGTGTCGGAGTAAATGCTTTTTAGGGGGAATCATATCGGCTAATATATCTCTGTGCGGTTCCATTATTTCAGTCACACTCTTTTCACTAACTTTTGCCAACACTTGTAATGAATGCATTGCTTGTTCTCTGACACAAGTGTTGGGAGACGTCACCTGACGGACCAGTTCTTGTGTTACCTCATGCAGTGATTTGCGCTGAGCTTCTATTAAATCATTATTAGTTCCGTCGGCAATAATAGGAGTTCCACAATAAGTCAGCATTTTTTCGAGATTTGCTTTTGCCATATCAACGGCACCGGAAGACACCTCTCCTGTCAGATCCATCATAACAAAGAGCAAGGCTTTCAATAGAACGTATTGATGAGCGAACACCCATTTTATTGTCATTTTTTCGAATAGAAATTTGATTGCAATACAACCGCCCAGTTTTGCATACCAGGCCCTGTCATAACACAGAGAACACATTCTTTCGACCAGATATTCACAGAGTGGTAACTGACACGCCCTTTCTTTACTGCCCAATACGGCCACTGCAGTGTCCAATATGAAGATGAGAGCCCAGTGTCCCGGTTTGCAGAGCTCCTTTTCTTCGTGACCCATAATGGCGGCCACGGCATCGATGAATACTAAGGGATCCATTCCTTGCAGTTTGTGTTGACGTCCGCCCAAATTAATTGGTCCGCACTGTTGACTGATAGCCACTAAAGTGTAGTGTCTGACGATAGATACCATAAAGGGTAGGACCACTTGACGCAACTCTTTGATGGCAACGGCAACAAACATACCCGTCAGAGCCATTTCGTGAACTTTTCTGAGCTCATTGTCTGTACACTTATAAAACGGACCATTTATTGGCATTATATCAGTTGACGTAAAGCTCGGGTGAGTGAAGAAGTGTTGAATTCTATACTTTTCGTCGTCTGCCTGTTGTTGTTGTATGTGTGCCGCCAAATACCCTTTAATCACTTCCCAACACTGTTTCCTATAGAAAGGATCAGTACTCGAAGATTTAAGAGCATTGAATGCCGTTTCGATTACTCTATCGACGGGTAAATTGATTGCTGTTCTGTGCTCTTGAAATAAGACAACAATAGTGGAGCCGTTGGTATTGAAACCCTCTCTGTTTTCATTGAACTCTAATTTTTGTGGTTCAGTCATCATTTTTCTGTTCCCTCCCCCAAACTTTCCTAACACTCGGAACGACACTTGAGATATATTATCCGCCGGATTGCGAAGTGTTCGCCAAAGAGCTTGCATTAGCTCTGCTCTGACCGGTTGGATGTGCTCATAGAGAAAGTCTGGCTGAAGATTATCGACACAGAGCTCTAATGTACGCAATCCCTGACTGACTAGAGTTTGTGAGCCATTCAGCGCCGACACCAACGGATCCATAAGCATTGGTAGGTATGGCAATAAACTACTCAAACGGACCGGAACTGTAAGACAGAGTTCGACGAACAGGTCTTTCATATGTTGTTTATGTAAACCACTCTGAAGACTATTGAGGCCCTGAAGAAGACTTGGAAGAAGTGGCAGAAATTCTTGATATAAGAGATCGTGACTTCCGCCTCCAATCGATCGGAAGAGAGCCCTCAAAAGTAAGAAATAATTGTAGGGCTCTTTGGCTGTGAGGGCCAACTCCATCGAACGGTTAACAATAGAGTGGAGATGAGGTTTAAGCATCTGTTCGTTTTCGGCAGCAAATAGTGATACCGAACCGAATACCAGTTTAAATAATTTTAGGTATAGATTAGACTTTTCCATATTAGAGCCCATTTCTTCCATTCTGTCCAACAAATACTCGACCAAAATTGTTGCGAATATCGGAGACGTCTGAGGGTTTGCCAGAAAACTGTTGGCTACTATTTGGAGGGCATAGTTCTGGTTAATGCGTTCGACGACGTAATCAATCATTGATGAGAACACCTCATTAAACGTCTGCGGATTCATTGTTGTGAAGACACCCGCAAAGTGTTCCAATACTTCTTTTTCTTCTTTGGAGCGAACAGTATTCATAACCGGTGGTCGACCTCCCGGTTGATTAGGATTAGCATTTGGGATATTATTTGCGGGAGTGGTGCCGGTAAGTGAATAGATGTCCAGCGCTTGCATCGCATATTTGACTAAACGAATGAAGACAATCGTCTCTTTTGGATGAAATTGTTTGACATTTGGAGGGGTCTGTTGTAATGTCTCGCCGGGAAGTTTAAGGGACGGTATACCCCATGTGATAGTCTTTACGCCACAAACTAATGTCTTGACTAAACTGCGACAATCGGTCACAGAGTAGTTGACTGCTGGAGACGCAGGAAATCCAAACTTTGGTTTGTCGTCTTTAGCGGCTGCGTCGCCGATACCAGACTGGAAGCCCCCGAACTTGAGATCATCTAATTTATTGGCCTCCAAAGCGGGAATTACTGTTGTCTGGGGACCGATTGGAGTCGGAGTTGGTTTTGTTTTTTGGTTGAGTGCCGGTAATTGAAGAGTCGATATGTTCTTGAATTTAATGACAAACACTTCAAGCATTCGCATCAGTAAATCGCGTGCATTAACCGACTCCTGTTCTGACTTAACTCGAATACCTTCGACTAAATTAAGTAATAATTTACAGGACATCGTCTGAATACTGGTTGGGAGTGACTCGTCGTGAACGTTCTTAGAGAATACATTTACCGCCGCCGCCAAGTCTTTTAGTGGTAAATGATTTCTGATGTGATGCACCAGATCTGCAACTGTACTGTAGGCCAGCGGTCGAAGTGAGTCATAAGCTGTCCATCCGTTTCCAATTAGTATATTCTCTTCGAATAACTGTTCGATTTGAGTGACAAAATCTAATTTAAAACAATTTTATAAAACAATTAGAAAAACATGTATTCAATAAAAAAAAATTCGACAGTACTTAGTCTTAATTCAGTGGCCAATATATGTCGGGCCGCAATCAATAGTTCTTTTCTCAAATGTGCCACTTCTTGAGGACAGTAAGTGAGAAGACTCAGCATTCCTTTGGCCAGTTGTTGGGAATGGAGTTTTACGATTTCCTTTAATTTAAGTTAAATTTTAAACCAAATAATTTAAAGCTATTAATACTTGATATAAACGGACGATATATGCCAGGAATGAGAGTGTCTTAATTTGTGCGGCCATGAAATCCACGTAAACCTCTTTATTGAACGCCGGATTCATTCTATAATCCAATTAAAATTAATTTTTACAATCAGTTGCTTATAAAAACAATAATACCTGTGCGCAGCAGACGGTTGAAGAGTAATTGTAATCATTATTAATGGTATGAACTCAGAGACGTCTGAGTGGACATTGTTTTTGTATAACTGATACATCAATACAACAATAATCGGTAATTCAGCCAAAACTTTAAGCGAAAGGATAGCTCTAGGAATCAAATTAACTGAAATGGCAGTTCCATCCGGGTTCTTCTTCTCTGTTTGAATGTTAGTTATGGTAAACGTCTCACTGAGGAGAGCATCGATATTGACTTCTGAGATGTCCGACACTTTAATGGTAGGTCTCGGCTCAAAGATTTTCGGCAAATTTAATGGTAAGTCTTTATAAATCTTTTTGACTGATTGGAGGAAATTCTTGATCTAAATTCAAGTTTTGAAACATAAGAACAAAACAATTAAATCAAATGAAATACTTTTAATTAAACACAAATTAATATAATGACAGAACAAGTGCTCAGATCTTATCAGCTAAGAATCACAGCTCAGGAAAAGCTTTGATGCCATACAAACAGCTATTCATTTAATGCTCAAAAAACAAATTGTCATCACTTTTGTAAGAATAAAATTAAGAAAAAAGTCATATCAGCGGACAAACCTCATCACTGAAAGGGGGCCGGTATTGCTTATGGAGTTCGATAATTATTCGAAGACAAACCAAAACGTTTTCTTCGTTTTCAGTCTTTTAATAAAAGATTTTAGAATTAAAACTCAAAAATATTCAAAAACTTATTTAAGAAAACCTCTAATAGTTTGAACATTAAAGAAGTGATACTCTTTTGATGGACACGAAGAGCCTCATTGACGGGCAGTCTGTGAATGATTTCCAGCAAAAGTTTTCTTAACTGTTGTCCGTTATGTTCGGCTATGAATTGTGGTTCGCCTTCGAGTAGTATTTTAATGAAGACAGTCATCGCGTGTTCCAAAAAGAGCTGATATTGTGGTGAACTCACAATTGTCTTAACAGATAATTACAGTTCATTTGATTAAAACAAATCAATTCTTAAAGTGTTTGACAAATAAGAGATTTCAACTCTTGAGTTAACTCTTTTTCATCATATAATCAATAAAAACGGACAAATCAATTGTCTTTAGACATACCTCTAAGTCTTCGCTGAGTTCCTGAACGGCTTTCAATTTGTTTTCTTCTCTGGCGTTCGGATCCAACAGAAGTGTCACATAAGACCGATAGGTATTCATTTGTGTCAACTGTTCGGACGACATCTCAATCACCCCCTGAGGTGTAGACATTGTCTTCAAATTATATAAAATTTGATTAAAACTTATTAAATATAGACATAAATTGGAGTCAATTTAAGGCCAACTTTTGACCCAAAAATCAATGTCTTAAACACTATTGACATCAACAGTAAGTGATTGAATGCCAATAAGAGATTATCTCAAACTTTGAAATATGTCTTAATTGTAGTAAAAAATGAGTTAATATCAACTAATTATTTAATTAATTACATAATAATTTTAACTAAACTCAAATCAAATTTGGTTCAAATAAGTACTATCAACAAATCTGTGAGCTTTAACTTCAAATCCTATTTTGTAACTAAAATATACTGTAATCACAGCTTAAAGCTATCAACAAAACGTATATAAAAAGTACTAAATGTCAAAATTCACTTCAATGTACCAATTTTATAGCAAATTTTAAAAATAAAATATATCAAGATATTGAGAATCAACTTAAGAAAACTTAAAAGATAATGAAAGAATGGGCTTGAACTTCTAGATTGGATTAGCAAGATGAGAGTGAGATCCTGAAGATTCAATAAAAAAGATGGTTTATAAAAATTAAGGTTCGTCTGTAAATCAATAGTTCATATGTTTGTCCCAAAGATGTCACGACAAACAATCATAAAATCAATACACAAACACCAGTTCTGTTATTAGCGGTTATTCCAATTATATACTGATAGGGGTTTGAAATAAATAATATTAAATGTAATGCTATATAATAATTGTCTGAATGTGTAAACATTGGAT
>JAQGBR010000089.1:0-20018 GCA_034698525.1 Achipteria nitens | reverse complement strand
ATTAGACGGACGGATAGTTAGTTAATTCAATAGTTTTTCTAATAGTTCTCTCAATGAATCACTTCTTTGAGAAAAATAATGTTAAATAAAAATAGATTTACTTTTTCTACGGCTTATCACATGTTTAGGTAAACACTTAGTGTTTCTTTAATACACTCTTAATTTGGTCTTCTATTCGGTTGGTTTGGTTTCTAACCATTGAGTCATTTTGAAGATATCAAATGATTTTCGAGTCAATGGAGTCCACCAGATTTAGTATAGCTATGAGAGCACATCCCTCACCGAATGCATTGGCATTAGAGGCTGGCAATCGACGTAAAGCTTAATTTCAAACTTAGTTTTTGTGTTTGTCTTCAGTGATGTGTTGGAGTGAAGCCATCAAAAAGTGGAGCATGAAATACAAGAAATTACATACTATTGTCTCTCTTTTATCCAAATTAAAACCCTCTCCCCATATATTGATAACTACTCTCCCTTTGCTCTCTCACTTCAATGTTTTGCTTCAACATCGGATCACTATTTTCAGTAGTCGCTGGATGTGAGGGGTTGTGGCTGTGATTACATGTTATTTAGTTGTCGAGTAGTGTATTCCCTCTCATTAATTCATATATTATTACTGTTCCGTACAATAAATTGAGAGCAAAAGCGTATTTTTCTTCGTTATCGCATTGTGTCGTCGAGTGGTAGTGCCGTCAGTATTGAGTGAGAGATATACTCAAAGAGTAAGAGAAAAGTAGCAAAAAGATAGAGAGAGAACTCATTTTATAGTTTTGTAGTTTGAGTTACGAAATATACACGAAATACACTTCAACTCCAGTTATTCTCTTTATATATTAGTATTGGTTATATATGTGCTCTTTTAATAATTAATTGCGTTGGATTGAGTGCTTATTTATGGTTAGGTCTGTGCTATGCTGTGCAGTTCATTTGATTTGAAAACCTTTCCTCAGTTTCTCCAATTTCCAGAGTTTGTCAGTTCATTGCGTGAATGTCTTGTGTTAAGCGAATAACCAAACGTTAAGAGAGTATGGCATCCGTACCCATTGCCTAACCTTATAATCCTATTGCTTTCTATACACTTATAAACAATATATACAATTCTATGGTCTGAAAAGATATAAAAATAAGACATAACTCCAATACTTAATACAATAAGAGAGTTAGTGTAGCCGTATATCCAATATATAGCGGTAATGGAAGCGCACATCCATAACATCTCTGGCTATACTGATGCAAACAATCAGTGCATCTGAAGCTCAATACCGCATCAGATCTCTGCACGAAATGCCATTTCAATAAAGCATTTGATGTCATGTCAGGACTTTTATATAGTTTTTTGTTCATCTCTTTCACTCTATTTATATATAGATATTGAGTGCGAATCTCTTTTGTTGACTATTATTACATCTATTGCTTATATTTCACGTCTCTATTCGTTTTCGGCCGATAATTGAGACACACAATAGTCGCCAAAATAATCACAATAAATATTATCCCTTATTTTTGGCCGATCTTTATATCGCTAACAACAAAATAGTTACTCTATTTCTCTCAACCGAACCTCAGTATTGGTTTCAGTGTTTGATTTGTTGATTCGATTGAGTTTAGGCTTAACTTAAAGGCGATAATATTAGAGAATGGTATGAAAAAACAATAAGTAAATTATATTAAAGGCAACGAAACTAATATCAAAACTATATATTTGTTGTGTTATTAATGTTAGTGTTTTTGCTAACATCTAATAATACTAAGTATTGGCTGATTTATGTACTTTGATATTCTAAATAACAATTTTTTATTAGTTTTATTAGTGTTTTATCAGTAGCTAAACCTCCAGTTCATTATCAGTTATCGAGGCATATATTGCCGTAGAAAATGTAAGTCCAGATCATAAGAACTCTATCAAAACTATCAAATATTATATTTGTATCAAAGTTTTATTATCATATATTGTATACGATTTTTGCTATAATATTATTGGAGAACAAGTATTGTTCGGAACAGAACACAAACTGATAGACTATTGGAGGCAATAAATTGCCATAAAATGGTATTTAACTTTCAGTTATGTTTGATAACAATTCCAAGATATTGAACCCAACAAATAAGTTATCATTTTATAACACCATTCCTTTATTTGCTTCATATTTGCTTTCGAAAGCATTTGCCTTCTTTGATAGCCGGCCCCTAATCGTCGATATGTCATAAATTTTTTCCTCACATTTCTCCGAATTGCGTCAATAATCAAATATAATTATAAACTGAATATAAATTTATTATGAAATGCGTTAATAAATCAATGCATTAGTTGTGCACATAATCAGTGAAATTCGATTGTTAGCCATATATTAGGCATTCCTCTAATATATGAGTGGTAATCAATTACGAGTCACCTCTATTTTCAATTTTTTCATCGATCATCAACAGGTAGATTCTGTAGATGAGAGAATGCACAGGCAGTTGGCACACAATCACTGAAACAGTGAAACATCAGAAGCACACAATTTTTTTTAAACTACAACAGAGAAGCTGTGATCGGCTGCACAGACCACCCGGCCTTTAATGCTCTTTTGTGTGCCGTTTGCCGCACACACCTTCCCATCAAACGTATTGTGTATTTATTGCTTTACAACTCTGCAGACTCTGTCTGTTATCTCTATCCCTTTATGCTGTGCTCACAACATTAGACGGTAAATGTATTTTCATTTTGAAAGTACACATCGATTCGATTGGTCTCTTGTTTTGTATTTGCAATTAGTTATTACAAACCCAAAGCCCGACAGGAATTCTTGTCGTATGATTGAGAACTGACTAATCAAAACCTCAGATCTCATATTCAATAATTTATTAGAAATATTTCTGAGTATTTATTTTTTGCTAATCTTTTTTAATTACACAAAACATTTAACGCATTCACTCATATATTGTTTGGAGAGAGAAAGTCAGACATTCAGACATCGGCGGAATATCTTTCCTTTTTTGCAAACAAAAAATGTTTTGGTTTAAAAAAAATAGTAAAAATTTATTAAACACTAAAATGTTGTTAAAAAGTTTGTTCTCAAGAGTAACGCCCAATCATTCATATAAAGTGCAAAGTTGTATAACTAATAAGTTATCCATTAGTTTCTGAGTAATAGTTTTGCAAACATTCCGAATGAGAAATAAAAACTAAAGACTAATAACAATATTTTAAATACAAATTCCCAAATTTGTTAACATTTTATGTAAGTGTTTTTAAACTTATATTTCACTTTTTTTCATAAAAAAGAAAGATTAGTAACGAATGTATTCGGACTAAAGTAACACTTGTTTTCACCTTTTTTTCTATTGCATTGTATTTGCCTCTCCTCTCCCTGTTTTACATCTCCTCTGATCAAAAGTCAAAGCTCATCCATCTCTCCCACATACACACTCTAGTGTGTATGTGTGTGTGTGTTCCTCACATGTTTTCCTTATTTATTCTTGTTTTGAAAAGTTTTCTTTTGATAGGATTTCAAAACAGTCCAAAAACCTCTTCGCTATTATTCGAATCAGTTTTGTTGGAAACTTCATTAGAAGAGCTATTCATTCAATACTATTCATTCATTCAGACAAAAATACATTAATATTAATACAGTTATAAAATACCCTTAAATTAGAGATAAAATTAGCAAAAAGTCTGTAAATAGTCTTCAATACAAATATTTTTGAATTTATATTTGAAATCCGGAAAAAGTGAAAATTTCAGTCAATACTATCGCTATTATCTCTGATTCCAAATTAGAAACCCATTTGAAAGATCAGTTCTTTGTGCGAATTTGAGAGATAGTGCGGCGCAACTGATTTGCAAAATACGAGTGCAGAGCAATGGAAAAATTAGTCTTTGAATGGGGAGTAAAAAGTGGCAGCAGTTTTATGCAATACATTTACTAAATTTAGTGGTTTTGTGCAGCAATTCTGTTGGTTAGCCCGTAGTATATCAGTGTCTAATGCCTTGTTCTCTGATGTGTAAAATTATATGAAATTTTTATTATGGCGAGTGATTCGGTAAATGTTGTGGTGGTTGTGCTGATGGTCTCGTGTTCATTGTGGCGGCTTATCTCCAAATATACTGTCTTTGCATTTAATGTGCTTTAAATTTCACTTTTCATATGTTTTTCACTACTTTTTAAAACTTTTAGTTTCGCTTTTTTGGATATATCTCTGTTTGGCTTTTGATTCGGAATAATATTCGCCAAACTATTTGTCTGAACAGGTCTTTACTCGAATATCTTTACTCTTAGTTCACATTTGAATGCATTTAACATTAGTTTTGATGATTTGTTATTTGCTCTTCTCTTTGGCAGCAAATTATTTAAGTACGCGTCGCATACTTTGCACTCACCATTAAAATACAGTCGAATTCTATCCCAGTTTAATATGAAAAAGACAACAAATTATAAATAATTTGTTTAATTTAAGTGTTTCAAGGATTCAATTTTTAATATTATTGCAGAAAAACAACTAATTATTCATTTTTTGTGATTAGTTTTAATGTTTAATAATAACTAAAATAATTCGTTTAACAGATATTTTGTTTTATCAGCAAATTATTTGATATATTAATATAAATTTTAATATTCTATAATAAATATATAAATTCAATACCTGTTTATAATGGGGTTTATCACAAATGAAGGGTATATTAGGTTTCAATTACTGTAAATTGATATTAAGAATAGTGAATAAATTGATGTCAGAGTAGATTATAATCTATTGAATATAGACTTTCAAAACAATTCTCTGATACTGATATTCAAACGCTAGTAATGATATTGAATGTTGCCATCCATTATAATACCGGCCAATTTAGACAGTATTTAATGACTAGATTGTTCTGGTTCTGTTTGATATGCAATTCAGATATCAAAGTATTGAAAACGTTTTTTCCTTTCTTTTTAATTTTTTATTCTCATTCACATAATAATAATGTTTGACAAAAATCATCAATGATTTGAGATTCTCTGTTCGCATGCATAGCACAGCACATACACCATATCCCTGTTGTGAATATTCTGTGCTCTGTTAGGGCTCAATGTGTGCCATCAATGGTTTAGGATCCCACCCACTTTCTTGATGATTGCACTTCTTTTGAAAACTTTTTTTACTGATGATTATGATTGCAATCATTAAATATGTTATTCAGTATTAGAATCACAACACAAACGAAATATAAGACTTAATCTGAATGTGTCTTCACTGAGACTCTAATTGTATACTTGATTTCCGTCTATTCGTCTTAATATTCAAATCTAATCTTTGAGTATTCTTATGCTGAATGTGTAGTACTTTGTTTTGATGAGAGGACCAACTGATTTGTTAGTGCTTTTGGTGCCAAATAATGATATTGTCTTATATTGAGTGCACGCTTTTCCGATCTTGGATTTGGCTGAGCCCTTACCACAATTTGCAAACGTCGAGCAAATTACTTGAGGACTCGACTATCAAATTACTTGAGCGATACAATCACATCAGCTCTGGTGTGCTATTACTGCGCTTTTAAATATAGGTATCGAAGTATTTATAAAGTCTTTTCATTTCTAAGCCATTACTGTTGTTAACAGAATAGGAATTTTTTGGGGAGAAAAATGCTGGCTTTCAGTGTTATTCTGTCCTGTTTTGAATGTTAAGCATAGCATAAATTGTTTGTATACATTGATTCCCACAAAAATAAAATAAAAAATGCAATTTTTCTCCACTATTTTTTTGTTTGAAAAATTTCTACTCGATTTCGTTCACTAAATGACTTGAACTCCATATATATTCTTCTCTTTTGTGTTGTGATTATTACATACAAAAATATGAATGCAATTGTGCTTAAGATTAAAATATAAGAGTAATTTTGATTTCATTTGGTGAGAGAGAGAGAGAGAGAGAGAGAGAGAGAGAGAGAGAGAGAGAGCATAGAATAGTAGGCCTTAAATGTCATTTGAATATATATTTAAGTAAAATAAGAGTAATATTAATTAAAACGAGTAAATGTTTGCAATTTTGTTTGCTTTATTGACGTAACGGTAAGGGAGACTAACACTCTTGACTAGTGGACTAAGAGCTGCCTTTACCTGTAAAGGTCGGCAACGACTAAAATTTAGGATACATTATAAGGGATTTTTAATTCAATTTTGAGAATAGTCTCTGTTTTTAAGTATATATTTGATAACAGTTTTGATTATTTAGAATACAAAATATATGTTATATTTTAATAACAATTGTAGAGATTTTTATATCTATTTAAAGATAATATTTAGTTCTTTATAGTTATAAATAAGTTTATATTAATTTCATGATTTAAGACAATTTAAGACATGTTTTAAGTAGTTTTAAGACAATTAAATCTATTGACTGAAAAGTCAAGATTGAAATAAACCTTTAGTTTGTATTGATTTTGATATTGAGTTTTGTCTATAAAACTATAAGTTTAATGAAAATAACATTGAATTGGATTTTGAAAACATAAGTTCAAAGTTATGAAAAGTAAAGTTTAATATCAAAGTAAGTGTTAATTCGGTGATGAAATGCAAATTCTGTTACAATGTATATAGCAAAGTTCATATAAACCTAGCATCCGTTTTCTAACGTTAAAGTCAAACACTTTGACAACACATATTTGTAACGTTATATATGAAGAGTCAGTTTTCTGGTTTGAAATGTGTTTCTATGGCAACATAACTGAAAACAAAAACTGACAATAAAAACAAAGACTCAAATAAAATACAAAACTTTTTATAACAACACTTTTGTTTTAATATTTATTTTAAATATAATATAACTTTAATTTAATTAATATAAAAATCAATGAAATAATAAATTAACTCTTATTTAATCGAAAACTAATGGGTATATTGATATGCATTTCATTCATAATATTGACATTAATTATAAATTTCAACGAAAGTCAAGTAAGTATTCATTCAATTATTGATTTAACTCTTAAACTATTAAACCATTGATTCATTAATTAGGGGAACAACTGTTGGTTGAGTAGATCTCACGCCCAGAACCGAGAAAAGGATGTGTTTATACCCGAATGCACTGGCGATGGACTCTTTGCTGTATAAAAACCGATTAATTACTCTTTTTGTCGATTAAATGATTGAATAATTTTATTTTTTTGTTAACCCAAACAAACAGTCTGTTTGGACAGTCTGTTCAGTGCCACAAGAGTTCGGGCTATTGTTGGTGTGTCGATGTCATGACTGGACGGCCCAAAAGCCAGACAACAGTTAGTCACCACTCAATCTGACACTATTTTAGCTCTTAAGTTGTTTTTATTGATTTATTTTTAGACCAGAAATCGGTCCCCGAATTGCAATAATTCAGGTCTTGTTATCACTGAACTGATCCCTAAAAAAACATTAATTAAATGTGTGTCTGTCTGTCTTATAGGTCGCCGATCGACAAATCGTGAGCCCAATCGACGCAAAGAGAAGAGACTTTGCAATAGTTCTCAAAGAGTTTTATTTAACACTCAATTGCTGTCCGTTTTTGTGTTGGAAAACAGCCGTAAAACTGGTCATCACAACAACGAGTCATCCATTTCTGCGTCCATTGAATCAAAATTCTCAGAACTGGACGTCAATTATGACCAAAAAATCACAAGACAGGAGTCAAGAGATCTAATACTTCTGATTAAAAAACTGTTCCCTCTGTTTCGGGTCTGCGCTCAACAAATGTTCACATTTTTTGACCAAAACAACGACTCTTTTGTCACTAAACCTGAATTCAAAGACTGTCTTAACTTTGATTTTAGTTTTCGCGCCTTTTTATCACTCAATTCCTCTTCAAGTAGTGACTCAACACAAGAGTCTTCTGGTCTGAGCTCTTCTTTAGGACCAAAAAAATATGTCAATGAAAACATATAATGGTTGTGAGTTCGAATCTATACGGGGCTCGCACTTTTTTTGTTATTTTTTATTTTATTTTTTTTCATTAAAACTTTAATTTTTAATTCTTTTTAATCGTAATTTATTTATTTTAATTAAAATTTTTATTATTTATTATAATATTGAATTCTTTTAAGCAAATATTTTAATTTAACAAGTATACTTTTTAAAATAGAACAGAACTTTTAAAATTTTAATTTTGAAATATATAATAGTTTTTTACAATAATTTTATAGATTTAATTATATTTGAATAAATCTGATTTTTCTACACTTTTCGGTAATTTCATTATAAAATGTTTCAGCAATCACACCAAAAATATTCAATTCCAGAATTTCCAATTTTGAGAGTCGCCTCAGAATATTTGGTGTTTCTTTTGTGACATGAATTTTATGTTGAATTATTAAATTTTGAAGACTTGGTAAACATATAGAAATAGTTTCCAAAAAATCTTGTTTCATTAAATAATTTTTCTTCATGAAATGAATGTTTAGATGAATTAAGTCTTCAAAACCAGTTTTCAATGAGTTTATAAAATATTCTTCAAATTCAATAAAGTCATTAAAATAATTATTAAATATAATTTCAAAGCGTTTTAATTCTGGGAAATTATTTATATGACATAAAATCATTATTTTTCAAGTCTTCAGTGATTCCTCTAAATCTAAGACTCAAAGATATGTTTTAGACATTTGATTGAAAATAATTTTAAATTATCTGTAAGTGATTTGAATTGAATATATTCTGAATTAGAGTGAATTTGAAGTGAAATCAATTTAGTCAATTTTGAAATAACTTTAATATTTAAATCAGATAATGGTTCTTGATAAATAATTGTTGAATCAAAACTTTAAGATAAATGAGTAATATTTTTGTTGTTATTAATAAATATATTGAAATAATTAATTTGAATCACTGAAAATCGCTTAAAATCATTGACCATAAAATAGATAGACGCTCTTTCCAAATTTTTTGGTTTAATTTTAAATTGTGTGAAGCCATCATTTATTCGACCAGGGTAATAAGATGATGGAAAAAATGATATTTCTTCAACATTTGTTAAACTTTTAATGAACGGCTTTAATTTCCATTCAAAATTCGAAAGTGCTGTTAATTTGAATCTTATATTTTCATTAAATTTTTCAAATGATTCAGAAACTATATTCCTTGAACTAATTTCAATATACGTCAAGTTATTACAATATTTTATAATTAAATCATTTTCTGAATCTTTAAGTTTAATAAACCTTTAATTGAATTGATGTTTGGTAACTTTTTCAGAATTGATTCAAGTGAACTTTTACACTCCTTGTAGAAAATGAGTTGAAAATGTCTTTCATAAACTATTTTCTGGAACTGTTTGGACACACATTCAAATCGAAACTTATCTTTGATCGGCAAAAACTGTAAAATGACTTCAGACAAATCATCACAAACTCTATCATCAAATGAACTTCTAAAATTATTTTCTCGTTTACATAATTTACTCAACGACAAATCTATTAAAGTTTCACTTATTTTAATTTTATTATATATAAAACTTTTAAAAATATTTGAAACTATTTTAAACAACTTTTCACTCAGACATATATTCACACAAAAAAATTATTACGTGAGTGTTTGTGTGTATGTGTGTTCACAAAATATTATTAAAGGAATTTTTATTAGTTCAAAAAGGAAACATCGCAGCAGGAGTTTTGAAGGTTTTTGTGTTTAACTTTCGAGCTATTTTTTAAAGAGGAAAATGCTTTAAAGTTGTTGAGGTATAAAAGTTGTTATATTAAAAAAAATTATGTTAAACAACTTATTATTTTTATTATATTTTATGATCATCAAATATTATATATAAATTAAACACAAAACTTTTGGTCTAAAAATAGGTCCCAGACTCTGTAAGTCTATCACAACATAGGGGGTACCACTCCTCTCTGACATTCATGTGACCCATGGTGGGATATATAGCCACTCATAGCACGCTTCCAAAAGTGTCGGCAATAGTACAAGGAAAATACTGGTTTTGTCTTTTGTGCGTAAGCTGATACTAGATTAGAATTATTTTAGAAAAGAAAAAAAAATTTTGTACGAGAGTAGTTCTTCGGACGAAGAGACGGAAACGCATCTGGCAGTTAAGAGTCGAGCGAATCAGCTATTAAATGATTTCGATTCGATAATCAAATTGGAGATTCCCGAATCAACGCAATGGATTGTAGTACCAGAGGCGGATTTTTCTCAACATAATAATACCGATCATAAACAATAGGGAGTTGCCAAAACGTCTCTTTAATCAGGCGACTAACAATGAGCGAGTCGAAGGTCAACAAAAATTTTGTCCTTCGACTATTACATTTGATAAGAATTTCATTTGGATGAGGTCAGACAAAGGAATTATAAATAATTTCTGGTTAATGACTTTAAAATCATTTCTGGACAGCGACGTCTATTCAAAGATTCATGATATTAACTCCACTATCGATCCGAACAATTTAATTGTTGTTACCGATTACATGATTTGGTCTTTACCTAAAGTGAGGGATAAAACTTTTAAATCATAAGGAAAGATGGCATCTTTACAAACTTCCTGAGAAATTTTTGGGAAACTTTGTAATTGGCTTCGATTGTCGGCTCTATGAAATTATTCAACAAAATGGCGATTTGGTTGTCGAGAGGCGTTTCGAAATGGTTACAGCTTTGGAAACTGTAGCCCTACTTGAATGTGCAAGAGGCTTTGAAAATGGCCTAGTCTTAGCTGTTTCCAACGGTCAAAAAGTTGCCATATTGTTCATTAGAAGAAAAACTGATAATAACGATTTGGAGTGTTATAAACTATTTGATCTCGTTGAAGAAGAAATGGAGGGACCATTCCTATTAGCCGCTGGAGATGAGGCCTTAATCGTTACAACACGATATAACTTTGAACAAAACAATGCAGGTCGCAGATGATAAACATATCATACTTGTCTATAAATGGTATTATCTATTGCAAGGAAAGTTTGACTTCGATGAGTTTTCTTTCCTGATAAAGTTAAAAGTATGGTGGTATCCGACTCTAAGTTGGTCATCTCTTTCGATAATGACGATACGGGAGCTTTGCTGATATTCAACGCAGCTGATTTCGTTCAGAATCACACATGTTCTCTTCTCTTATACCAGAAATAGCTACTGTTATTAAGGAATATTTAGTTTGGGGAACAAAGGCCTATCTTCAAACTCGAAAACTACCTAAAGTTAATAAGTTTTGCAAAGGTTGTGTTTGAGAACTTAATAGGAAACTGAAGGGAAATAATGTAGAAAAAATTTTTGTTTGAAAACATTATTTTGAAAATTATAAAAGATTTAAATAAGCATATTAATTATATATTATTATTATATACTATATTTTATTTTATATTATATTCTTAGTGATGTCAAATTTGATCAAGGTTTGGATTCTTGTTTTTATATATCCTAAACAATTATAAGACGTCAGTGAGTCTGGCAGATATAGAAAGACTTATTCAATTAAACACAAGACATTCAGAACTAATGAATATAAACTGATCGTCTATTTGTGTAAAACTTATGAAATTAAATTCAAATTAATTAGAAAAAATCGCGAAAAAATCTAAGCGATTCTATTGTTACTTTTTGTTCTCAGTCGAGAGGCTGTCCAACAGCTATAGCTGTGGCTGCAATACACGGACATAGAATGATCTTAAGAACCCTTCTAACACACCCGATAGCTCTTTCAGACACAAGAAAAGAAAGGCTTTCTTTAGAGGAAATGTTAGCCGAAAGCAGTGCTAACTATAATAGTCTGTGCGTTAATAAGGATCGCAATACCGGTGCTCACAATAGTATTGATGGAAACGAGACATCAAATGTGATTCAATGGACAAAATCAAAGATAAAGGCATTACATTTCTTATCTTCCTATATTTAAAAGATTAAATTTCGTTTATTTAATTTAGGCAATCGATTTTAGAGTTTAGAGTGACCAATAGTCCGATTCTTGGACCTTCAATAGAAAGCACGACCACTGTGATTACCGCCGTTCCAATCGATAAATCGGGTCAAACAATCGACCAAATAGATAGTGACAATAGCATTTAAATGGTCGAAGAGAAGCAATCTGTTATAAGTCTATTAAAAGGGACAACTGTATCAGTTAAACGCAAAGATCATTAGACACCTTTATTTGCCAATCTCGGCGTTATTTACATGTATCGAAATTCAACGGAAAAATCTCATCCTGTAAGTATCTGTCTTGTTAACCATAAGATATATATTGAATTTTATTTATTTAACACATTTGTTTTCATTTTAAAAATTTTTCGACATATGACGAGATGCCAACCAGTATTAAAAATATATACACAAATTGGCCTTCCATTTACGATAAAGACGCATCTCTAAGATGAAAATCTGATGAGTATGACTTTTTATTTAGGGAGTACCTGATACCTTCGCCAGCATAACTCTAACGAACAGAGGGGAACGGATTTTCCATTACTATTGGTTCACTGGAGAAACTTTACGTTCAATGATATGCCCCGTTTGTGCCGTAGCACTGAGTAAAAATGGGGTCTATAATAAGGATGTAATGAAAGCAGATGCAGATCGATCTCATAAATTCCAAGACCAAAAACCCGGTACTAGTAGGCCGGTTTCTATACGTATTAAATTATATAAGGCGGAATTTTATTTCAATAAAATTTTTCATAAAAATTCAAAAATTTAATTGCTTATTATCTAATTTGTTTAGATATTTTAAGATGAATAACCATTGATATTAGATCTGAATTCATTGACAATTTATATAAAATATTGTTCAAATTATTCGTATTCTTTCATAACTTGAGGAGTCACGTCTCTTCTACTGTATCTAATAATCATTTCTCTGATCACTGTTAATTTTGTGGAACATTTGATTTTTGAGTTTTCCCTTTATTGAAATTAAATTTAAATTTTGTTTAAGTCTTCCCGGTCGCGTCCATTTGTCCCACTCTATCATTTGTCCCACTCTCTTGTTTCTCCCACTCTATCATTTGTCCCAATCTCTCATTAATCCCACCCTATCGTTTCTCCCACCCTATCGTTTCTCCCACCCTATCATTTCTCCCATCATATCATTTCTCCCGCCCTCTCATTTATCCCACTCTGTTAATTCCCACATTTAATTTATTTACCCACTTTTCAAGACCACTGAAATAAGTCAAACAACATATAAAATATTCCCAATTTTTGCTTGATGTTTTAAATAGGTTATATTTGGAATATTATCAAGGTTAATTATCAAGGTTTAAAATAAGAATGAGAAATTAATAATAAGCGAGATAATTAAATTATCTTGCTTAGTTTTTAAGATATTGGTTTTTTAATTAGACCCTAAAAACATACATTTTCAATGAGCAAGTTTAAATTATTCCAATTAATCTTAAAGCTTCAAGTTGATTTATCTATTTTTTATTAAATTTTTAGTTATGTTAAGAAAAACGCATATCTTAAAAGAATCAAGGTGATTTTTAACTTCTAATATTTTTGTTTTAAACATGTATAATTAAAATATTTTTGGTAGAAATTTCAATTGAAAAGTCCAACTATAACCTTGCTAAAATATCAAGCAAACTTTTGCAATCTTTTTACCCTAAATTCTCTTTGACTACATATTGGGAAAATCAATTAAATGGGGGAATTAAAAGGGTTGGGTAAATGAAAAGGTGGGAGAAATAATAGATTGGGAGAAATGATGGGGTGGGGCAAGTGATAATGTGTCAGAAATGATAGAGTGGGACAAATGATAGTGCGGGAGAAATGATAGAGTGGGACAAATGATAGTGTGGGACAAATGATAGTGTGGGACAAATGATATGGTGGGACAAATGATAATGTGGGAGAAATGAATTTGACCCTAAGTCTTCCACATCCAGGGTGTTTGAAATCTCGGCTATATTTGTAGCATAAAAGGCTTAATAAAATCTTTTCACAAATAATGTTTTGTTGTTCATTAAAACCATAAGTTGTATTTATTATGTATATATTTATATGTATTTTTACGTTCCTTACTTAACGGCAAACAAAAAGTGCAGGTAAATGCGCTTGATGTTTATTCGATTTCTGGGATGTGACATTTTCTATTTAAGACGTAGGGAAATCTTGAACAACAAATGAATTCCCCATATTCTGTGTAACAAGACCAACAATCAAATTCATCTTCGCTTATTTCAAGTTAGATAGGTCAATGATTTCAATTTTATGATCAAATTCGACACAATTAGAAGAGGAATGTCTATCGAAATAGAAGTTGACCAACTTGAAAAGGCGGAAGTTTCTTCGACAATATTTAATGATCCGTCGATTTGCGTCCCTTTATTCCCTTAATTTCAGTTTGAATTTGAATTTTTATGCGACTCTTGATTTGTTAATGAAGTAATTAAAATTGATTTATTGTCTGCGTGAAGAATTGTAATTATTAACATTGTCTTAAAACTCTTTATTCCAAAAAACGATGTTTGATTCGTTGATTTAGTGTGAACTGATATAAATTAATTGACATTTCTTGAGTTTTTGTGGCGGATTTTAAATACATTTTTATATTAGAATTTCTTGTCACTTTAAAATTAAACGAAAAGTTATTTTACGCAAAATTTTTATCAGTATATTTTTCTTGGGAAAATAAATTGTATATTAAGATGTTCTCTGGTTGAGTTACTTCTTAAAAATAAAATATATTTTTTTAAAGAAAATGTTCTGTTATTAGAAACACTAGCATTTTTCCTATTTTTCAAATATATTTTTGGAATCATAACTGTCCTTTAGAAAATAATTTTTATCGATAACTAAATATTTTTTAGAAAATGATTTTCCTTCGCTTTCTTCAAAGAGACACCTGAGGCCATAAATAGTCTTCTTTAGAATGAACAGGTACAATTATTCGCACACATCATTTCACAGTCACAGACATCGAAGTAACAACAGTGGGACAGGGCAAAACAGTGTCATTTATACTTGCACAAAAAGTTACTTGGATTAGCTTTGGTCAGCGCTACTAATAGGCTGTGTCGTACAAATGGCAACAGACACTCCACTGAAACTAAATTAACAATATGAGGGTATCGGCGAGTAGTGCTGTCCATTGAATTGATTCTATAAAGCCATTCCATAGTTCAGTCACAGAAATAAAAGATTAGAAGACACGTAAAACTCTGGTGACTCTCTGTTAACAGTCAGCCCTTTTAACCGGAATTGGAAAGAATTTATTTCTCTGATCACTAAAAGTAATATTATTTGAAACGGTCAAATAAGCTAGATGGTTCAAGTTCATAAACAAACAATTTATATCACTGAGTGAATTATTCTCTAAACTAATCGAGACTTAAATAACCAAAGTACTGTTCAATGTGTGTCCGGGAGCAGCGAGAAACTCCCGCTCTATCACATTACAGACAGTACGCCGAGTCCAACTCAAGGCGTTTCCTAAGACACAACATGGAAATATAACCGGAGTAGTCGTTATAACCAAACGCAGTATCCGCCACCCTAAATGTCACGAATAAGACCCAAGTCCACCATCTAGGCCATCCATTTGCTCCATCCTGGGCTCAACGGACTGGCATCACCGCCCATCCAATGACCAGTCGCTATCGACTCTGGACACATCTGGACAATGGACACCATCTCTTTTCACAGGTCCTGGACCGAATTTTGAGTTTATGCACCTGTGCCAACTTGTCTCGAAAGACTCAAATCGATGTAATTGGCTATAATTTGTACAGTAATTCAATTAAAATTATTAATTGTTTCATTCAATTTATTTGATAAATAATTCCAGGAATAGTTTTATGACTTTTTCTCTCTAAAACTGAACTTTAATTAGAAAATAGAATGTACTAGAATTTATTGATATAATACACACCAACCTCCGAATGTCAAGTCCTAAAAGTGAAAAACCTCTCCAAAAAGGTTTATTAGTACCAAATCTGCACAAAATATACCACTAAATGTGTCCTCTAAATGGTCTAGAATTGGTTTATATTTAGAGGTATTACTGCAGTCTATTATATGTTTGATATTTAAATTGTTGGTTGAAATTCAAAATTCAATTTAATAGATATGACTGTCTTTTGAACGAAATTTTGGTTTAGGGTTACAAATGAAACTTAAAATAATTGTCAAATAGTTTCAAATAATTGAATGAATATAAATTTAAGTGAAGTTTATTTTATAAATGAATTTTTCAAAGAAATCCAAAAATTAGTTTAAAAGTTAGTGACTTTTTAAGGCCTTAAAACTTTAAAATGTGGGTTGAAAACTAAAATTATTTGAAAAGTGACAGACAATAAATAGGGAAAAAGAATAAATTATTAGTTTGTTCCCAGGGTATGACCACTTTGACCTCCACATTCTCTCCTCTTCCTTTGCATTCAGTTTATTTCCTAAAAGTTTTTTGTTTGGATTTTTAGCCCGCAGCTCTGTGAACCAAATTTTTTTGTTAACACTCATCAATCAATATTTTCAATTATTATTAGTGTTGTATATATTTTTTAGGAGAAGAAGTGAATTGTTTTTTCATATTTTTTCACTTTTGTCTCTTGTTTTTCAGATATACTTTAGTTCATATAGAATAGCTTTAGCGGTCAGTTATAAAAAATCAGGAATTATCAGTTAGAGTTTAATAAATTTTTATCCTTAAAAGTAATCATTTATTTATTTTTGAATTTATAAAAATGCCTTCTAAAAGGGAAGAATTGCTTGCATTAAATAAAATTCTTATTGAATTTGTGATTGAAAATCAAAAAGAGGAATATTCAAACGTGTTTAATAAATCCCTAAAATTTCACTATCCTATAAAGAAAACCGCGTAAGATATATTGAACCACTTGTAGTTTTAGTTGCCTAAAATAATAAACATTTT
Source organism: Achipteria nitens (assembly GCA_034698525.1). Taxonomy (NCBI): domain Eukaryota; kingdom Metazoa; phylum Arthropoda; class Arachnida; order Sarcoptiformes; family Achipteriidae; genus Achipteria; species Achipteria nitens. The sequence goes on along the minus strand of JAQGBR010000089.1, from coordinate 3,227 downwards.
ATTGGCCATAGAAGGCATTTAACTGTCATAAATGGTAAAAATCTACCACACCTAAAATCTGCATCCTTTAAATATTATTTTATCCGTTCTTCCGGGAAGCTGTCATAAAAGATAAGCTACATTAAATAGCTGCATGTTAATAGTTGCCTAACTATAGTTATAAATAAAATAGCTGCCTATGAGTAGCTGTACAACTATAGCTTCAAGATTTTATTAGCTGCAAGTGAAGGTTAGCAGCCATTTAGGTGTTAGCTGCCATTGAAAGTAGCTGCTGCGATTTCAAGAAGTGGCGACTGTGACTTTCCGGGTACCGCGAAACCTCAATAGTTAGTGGACTATAACTGGTCCGAGAAAGTGGACAATAACTGGTCCGCGATAGTGGTGGCCTTCGGGTCGCTGCGATAGGGACCGTTGTGTCCAATAAGGCGGAAAATTGAAAACGGAATTGCCTACTGATTTTCCTGAATAATGCTTACAATCTATGTGCTGTACGATAGAATTTAGACATGAACCGCCTCATTATTCTTCATTCTTTTACTTTCTTTTATTTCTCAAAATCTTTTGAATGCAAGAAAAAAGAAATTAAAGCATAATTACATCGATAAAGTGATTGAGAGTTTAGATTTCACAGAACCTAAGAGAATTTGTTTTGAACTAAGATTGTCTTGTAGATAATGGGGTACCTGGGTGTGGGAGTCGCTAGGATGGATATAGCGACAAAATTCCTGATTAGTTAACGTGTTTTATGCGTTGTTTTTGAAAATATTCGTCGCATATTTGAAAACATTTAGAAAATTATGAATGTTTAATACAATTACTTAACTTATCTGAATTAACCCTAATATTTATTAAGTATTTCAGAAATTATTCAAACAATAGGCATGGGAGTTACGATTTGAATAGACGATTATGGCTCAAAGCAGATCAAATCCATTTTATCATTTGGAAAGTATAAGTATCTAAGATACTACCGACTTAGTAGACCTGTAGTTTCTCCTCCAGATGAAGGAGTCAGTACACCGCGATATCAGCAAATACCAATTGATCTCTCGTCTCAAATGAATAGATTAGTCTATGCTGGTATACTAATGCCTGATCGATATGATCGAACTACTGATCCTGTTGTTTGGTTGGATGATCACGAAACGATTGCTGATTGTAATATGTGGACAGAAAGCGACAGATTCATGCATTTAATAAGTGTTTTAGTGGGTGCGCCAAAAGAATGGTTTAAGAACGAAAGAAGACGAAACCAAGCATTTAACTGGTCGATGTTCAAGATTTGTCTGAAAAATCGTTATACCAATCAATGCCATAAATTAATGGCTTATAATGCGATCCTTAATCGATACCAGGAAAGAGCCGAAACTTTTAATTGTTATTGGGAATCCAAACTTCGATTAATCGAGAGAACAATGCCAACAATGTCGGAAAATGAGGTTTCTCATATGATAACAGGTTTGAAGCCTGAGTTGTATTCAAAGATGGTCCAAAAATATGTGAAGAAGCCACCTGAAAGTCTCATTGATTTGTATCTTAAGTGCAAGAATGATGAAGACTCAATCAATTTTGTTGACACGGAAAATGAGTTTAATCGACCAAAGAGAGCTGACACACCTATGCCCAGCAATGAAACAAGTCTTAGGCATAGCTGTAGACAACCTAGTCGTTCTTCTGAATCTGAAGATCAAGTCGGCCAATTGGTTCAGTCTATACAGGACTTTTGAAAACCTTTTGCACGAACTGATTCTATAAACTATAACCTATTTTACCTTTTTTTATGAAAGCTTATCAAAATTATCTAAATTTAAATTGACAAAAATTGACAAAATATGCCAATTATCTATTTGAAAATATAAACCATAATTTTCACCTCATCTCTATCAATAACCTTAGTCAAGAGGGATTTAGCTCCTATTGATGATACACCAGTGATCGCATTGATTGGCATTGAGATATAATAAGCTAAATAAAAATTAAAGCATACTTAAATTAAAATACAAATAAAAATATCAATATATTACCTAGTTGAGAAAACCAAGTACATTTGATTATGTCGACAGCAAACATAGCAAAATAACCAATAATTGAAAGATATACAGTTATTATTTTAAATAAATTGATTGAAACCGGCACAAATACTATGATTGCCATTGGGTACAGCCTTGGAGTAATAGCGCTCAACTAAGCGTTCCAATCGGGTGTCCATAAGTAAACCTTTTGCACGAACTGATTCAATAAACTACTTTTACCATTTTTTATGAAAGATTATCAAAATTATCTAAATTTAAATTGACAAATTGATCAAATTTTTTTTAACTTACCAAATTGAACTGCATTAGCTAATATATTTGATATATTATTAATTGAAAATTATTAAACTATTTATTTTAGCAAAACAAAACCAAAGATCATACAATCTCCTGAAGAAATTTTTTAAGAATTTAGTAAATCTTGTGAGAAGAAGATTAAAAAGTATTTGCTTCCTGCGGTAATTCATTCCGCTACTAATTTTGTTAAGGCTAAAAAGACAATTAAGACAATTAATAAATATTATAAATATTAATAATTATTCTCTAAGTAATTATTCTCTAAGAAAATCGTTTAAACTTGGAAAAATTATTCTTAATTTAAAACAATTGTGCAAACAAACGAAAAAGAAACATAAAGTAAAATTTAAAGAATTCCTTGAAAATAATAAGTGCCTATTTTCTTGTAGTCATGCAAATGATTTAATTAGATTTTACGAAATATGTATTTTATATCCTCGTATTATCTATTCAAATAAGCCGCTGCTTTTTAATAAAAATAATTTAACAATAATTAAAGAAAATAATTTAACAATAATTAAAGAAAATATTTTAAATGAAATTAAAACCCCCGAAAATTATGAGTTTTGGAAGCTTATTCCAAAATCAAGTACAGATACTGAGGCCGCCACCACCACAACCACGGCCGCCACCAGCGTAATGGCCACCACCACCGCCGCCGCAGCCACTACGGCCACTACCAACATCGTGGCGATCACACCTGACGCTCAAATTTAAGACTCAATGACTTTAGTTTATGACAATTTTCTACTATTTGGGTGAAATCACTTTTAAATGATTCAAAATATAAATTATTCCATATATTAATCTCTATTCGTTGAGAAATCAATTGTTTTAATCGGGAAATACATCCAATCACAATTTTAGTGATAGACTTTACTATCAATTTGATGAGCT
>JAQGBR010000088.1:0-20131 GCA_034698525.1 Achipteria nitens | reverse complement strand
GTGACCCGAGACACCGTTGGACTTATGTTTTATGAGAATAACATCAATAAAACCGGGTATTAATTGATTGATGATTATTAGGAATGACTTATTGTTGAAAATGTTGTTTTGATAAAAAGGTGGGCAAACCTCGAATTAACAACTTTTGATCGGTTTGAAGATGAGATTCAGTCTTATTTCGGGGGATATCTCGAAGGATACATAACCGGAGATCTTATATCAATGCATTACAAAAATAATATCGAAGGTCTTTGCCTTAAAAAGAAAACATTTTGCAAATCACTCAAAATTTTTATCGACGAAAACAGAAAATTTACTGAAAAAATGATTAAAGAGAATAAAAATAGCGATTATTGGCATCAATTGGATCTAATCTATAAACAGATCGAAGGATTAGAAGCCGGGTATCAAATGTGGAAAATACATAACAACCAAACTTTAAATACAACTGAAAGTTCATATTTTAGTGAAATCTTTCTCTTGAATATTGAATCAGAATTAGGAAACTTAGAAAAAATAATTATGCCAGGTACTACTGCATATGACTCTAACCACTGTTCGGCAATCGTTAAACCACTACCGGATGGAAGCGATTTGTTTGTAGCCCACAATACTTGGAGTGATTACGACTCTATGTTAAGAATTATGAAAAAATATAAATTTGCTTTTAATTCTGTCCACTCAAACAAATCCGATCATATTTCTGGTCATTCGGTATCTTTTTCTTCATATCCCGGACTAATTTTTTCTGAAGACGATTATTATGTGCTATCGTCTGGTCTTGTGGTTCAGGAGACCACAAATGTTAACTATAATCTAACTCTTTATAAAAACATTCGTTCAGATAATATGGTTCTGGAGTTCGCCCGTAATCTTATAGCTAACCGTTTGGCCAATTCGGGCAAAGAATGGACAGTTCTATTCGGTGAATACAATAGCGGTACTTATAATAACCAGTTTATGATAGTTGACTATAAAAGATTCAAAAGAGGCACAAAAGTTACCGAATTATCAGACGGTTTGCTTTGGATTATCGAACAAATGCCTGCAATCATTAGAACAGAAGATGTGACTCATGTTCTCAGAGAACAGGGATATTGGGCTTCATATAATGTACCATATTTTAAGGATGAGTTCAATATAACAGGTAATGAAGCCATGCGTCGCATATTTGGACCATATTTTAGTTATGAAGACACGGCTCGGGCTAAGATCTTCCGTAGAGATGAGTCTTCTGTAACTGATATGAAGACATTGTATGGACTCATGCGTTATAATGACTTCAAAAACGATCCGTTGGCTCTCTGTAAGGTTTATAACCAGACCTGTAGTCCTCCATATGTCGCTGATTTTGGCATCGCTTCACGCAATGATCTCAATGAACCGAATGGTAAATACCCATTATCTGATTGGACTCATAGAGGAGAGGGTGCTATCGATGCTAAGATGACAAACTCTACACTGGTTTGGAATTTAGAAATGTTTGCAGTGAGTGGACCCACAGATAGACAACAAAAGCCATTCCAGTGGTCCAAAACAGATATCAAACTCAAACATATGGGACAACCGGATCTCTTCAACTTTAAACCAATTTATGTCAAATGGTATCCAAATCATTACGAAGTCGTAAACTATTTTTGAATTATTTTCAATTTATTGAAACAAATAAAACAATAATTCATTAAAACTTATTTGAATTTTAATCAAAACTAAAATCATATTAAGATTAAAGATATCCTAAAAGAAGGAATCGATTGTTAATTAGAAAAATTTGATTTAATATACAATTATTTAAAGATATCTACAAAATATAAATAAAAACAAATAATTTAAAGAATTCTATTCGGAATCACTAGAATTATATGCGACCAAAGAATTTATTAATTTTTTATCACTCTTTTTATCATTGGATTTGACTCTCAGATCAATATTATCTTCATTTCGTTTATCTTTGGTTTCATTCTTCTGAAATCCAAGATTGGCGTCAAATAACTTCGTTCTATCGATTGGTTTATTCAATGAGTTTTTAAAAACCGATTTATTGAATATCTTTTTTCTTTCAGCCTTTTGTCTGCTCTCAAGTGCTGTCAGTTTTAAAACAATTTTAATTAATTCAAAAACAATCGATTATTTTAAATACATTGAGTGGACTCCAGTTTCATGAGTTGAGCTAATTTTGAGTCTTGTGGTGACTCTGGAAGTAATTTCAAAGATTTTGGAAGCGATAGTCTTTTCAAAAGGGAACGGTCCATATCTGCAGAACTATTTATTTCCTTTTTCTTCGTCTAAAATAAAAAAGAGTTTAACGAAAAGTCCAAAAATTAAATTAGATTTTACTCTAAATATTTGTCGAATGGCTCTGTTGTGGGAGTAGTCATCTTTCCATCGTTCCTGAAATTCTTCCAATTGTTGAATAGCCGGAGCGACAGAACTGGCTTTTTCTTTATCTTTGACTTCATGTTCTAATTTGAACATTGAGTCTGTCATCAATTTCTTAGACACCTCTCTATCTTCGGGTACGATCTGTTCATTATCTTTAGGATCCCACCGAAGTTCTTGTCTTCGGGCACCGCTCAGAATAACATAATCCAAATTTTTAGGATCGGTTTGCATCTCAAAGTGATTATCACATAAATGACATTTCATTCGGAATTTATATATCGGAGTCGAGTAATACATTCCTGTCTTTGATTTTTGTGCATTGAATCTGACACTCATTCCAATGTGATTATTACATCCATTGCACCAAATATTGAACGGCATTTCAAATCTTATTAAACAAATAATACTTTAAATTAAGTCATATCTCATGAGTAGTGGTGACAAATCCACTCTTAACTACTAAAGTCAATGTAAAAGAGAGGATATACCTAATGATCAGAATTCCTTCGTGTAATTTTCGGGCCCTATCTCTGAGTGGATGAGATCCACGAAATTTGTTGATCGATCCTTTGGATGGCGTCCATTCCGGCGGATAATATTTGTTCACTGCTTTACGTTCGGCCTTAATATCGATTAAAATTAGTTTTCAATCAATTCATTCAATTAAATATTCAAAAGTAAAAAATAGTTACCATTTTCTTAATTATTTGAATCAAAGACTAATTGTTTAATAGATTTTATTCAATAAATTAAGAGATTTTTAGATCTGTTTTGAAATTAAATTAAAACTTAAAAAATGTAAACAAATAAGGATTGCATCACAACATCACTACTCTTAGGTTTTCACCAAAATTTACGTCAATTTTAATAATAATTTTAAATTCAATTTAAACGAAGGGTTTGTGAGATATAGTGTCGTAATTGAGTGCATAATAACTCGGTTTCAAAACAACTTAATTGTCACCAGTTTTTGACAATCAAATGGACAGCGAATGTAAGACTCGGCTCTGAATTAAACAAAAACTTTGTTATTATTTTGTATTACTTGACAGCAATTATGAGACACTATCGCCAAGTGTTGGACGTCGAGAGCTCTCCTGCGATCGCAACACTCAAAACACTGATTGAGTTCTTGAAGAAAGACTTGTGTAGGACTCAGACCACGACTTTTATTTGATCTCTAAATTAAATAATTTATTTCTATTCAAAGCGTTGACAGCTTTAGGTCTTCGAGAGAACGTTCGGTCAGCCATTGAATTACTCAAAGATATTGAGCCCATCACTGAAGTCGAATCTGTGGCTGAGATTTATTTCCGATTCATTACATTAAATGCATCCGATTTTGACGTTTGAATTGATTTCTAATCAAATTCTTATTAATTTAATATAATTTTCTCCAGAAATTCAATGAACTCAAGAGTGAGTTATCGCGAAGAAGTGATATATTTCTGAAAAAAGTTATGGAATGTCGCAAAAAAGTAGCTAAAAATGGACATCCATTCATATCTGATGGAAGTGTATGTATTTCCTATAAAATTAGATTAAAAGGGTATTAAAGTTGTGGTATCAGACAATTCTAGTTCACGGCTGTTCCCGCGCTGTCTTCTGTACACTATCTGAGGCCAAAAGGGCTAATAAGAGATTTACAGTATATGTCACTGAATCGTGTCCTGACACCAGTGGGTCAGTAGTCGAGTCTATATTAATGTTAAATAAATTCAAATAAATTGTGTTCTTATAGTAAACTAATGGCTAAATGGTTGACCGCTGAAGATATTAATACCACAGTTATTATCGACGCCGCCGTCGGATATATTATGGAGAAAATCGATATCGTTTTAGTCGGTGCCGAAGGAGTGGCAGAAAGTGGAGGAATAATTAATAAAGTGAGTCATATATTGTGATAATTGTCTTCTTAATTAAATCTCAATATTTTAATTCAAAGGTCGGGACCTATTCGGTGGCCATTTGTGCCAAATCTATGAATAAACCGTTTTATGTTTTGGCCGAAAGTTACAAATTTATTCGACTCTATCCTCTCAATCAATCAGATATTCCGGACAGACTTAAGTGGAAGTCCAACAGAGAGTACGGCGACCACCCTTTGGTTGATTACACCCCTCCCGCGTACATAACATTACTTTTGACAGATTTAGGGACTTTAACCACAGCTGCTGTTAGTGACCAACTGATGCAACTCTATCTCTAACTTCATTCAAATTATTGATAAATTCATTGAAATTTGTATTTAAAGAACTTTTAAATAAAATTAAATAATTTTATAGAAAACAAGAATTCGAAGAATTAATTTAATTAAAAACAATTTAATTAAAAACTTTAGATAAGAATATGTTTGTCATTAAAATACCCGAATATTACATAAACTTATTATATATTTGAATGAACTTTAAGTTAACATTAATTTTATTAATTATTTCAATCATTTAAATGAGTGAATCACTGATCACTTATTCATTGAATTGCAATCATTTGTAAGTCATGTCTCACTTTTAATCTTAAACTTATAATCAGTAAAACCCCTTATTATTGAGTCAAGTGATGGTCAGAACTCCCCTTTTTTTGTGGTCATTACTATTAGATATTCTACTCTAATATGTTTGATATGGATATCAATAAATTTAATGAATAACTTAATGTCTTATCTGTTATTCTGATAAATGAGTGAATGAGTGATAATAATACAAAATATCAAATATTTGTTAATTTATGGTTAGATTTGTCGGTAAAAGCAGTCAATTAATAGTGAACTTAAACTCAACGTTTGTCTCAACATTTGATTTGAGTTAATGTCGACCTCTAGTTATGAACTGTCCTCTCATTGGAGTTTAGGGTTGAGTGACGTCACGAAAGGGAGAGAGAAGTGTGAGGAGAGAGAGGTATAGGGAGAGAGACAGAGAGGGAACTGATTACTATTGAGTAGTGATTGTATTCATCGCTCAACTCTTCACTCAAAGTATTACTCATTTGAGAGTCAATTGAATAAAATATAAAACACTTGTCTTTTGGTTAATCAATCGCTTCTTTATTTCATTGATTCAAAACTCAATTTAACTCAAATCTAATTATTTTAATATCAAAATTGTGGTCTATTTTAAGAAATCTAAGATACAATGACTGAGTCTCGTGAAGACAACGTTTATAAGGCCAAACTGGCCGAACAGGCAGAGCGCTACGACGGTATGTCCTCCCAATTGTTTACATTATATCTATAATTAATTTTAAACAACAATTTGTTTACCAGAAATGGTAAGCGCTATGAAAAAGGTGGCCACTATTGATGCCGACCTCACAGTTGAAGAACGCAACCTCTTATCGGTGGCCTATAAGAACGTAATCGGCGCCCGTCGGGCCTCCTGGAGAATCATTAGTTCCATCGAACAAAAGGAAGAACTCAAGGGATCCGAGACTCGAATTGAGTTAATAAAAACCTATAGAATTCAAGTGGAAAAGGAATTGAGAGATATATGTCTCGATATTCTCGATGTTTTGGACAAACATCTCATTCCGACGGCTTCTACCGGAGAATCGAAAGTCTTTTATTATAAAATGTATTTAATTATTATTTTGTTATTTAATAATTGAAACTAATTGTTGTTTGAATTAAAGGAAAGGTGATTATCACCGATATTTGGCTGAATTCGCTGCGGGTAATGACCGGAAAGAGGCGGCAGAGAATAGTCTCGTCGCTTATAAGGCCGCCAGTGATATAGCGATGACTGAATTGCCGCCAACACATCCCATTCGGTTAGGACTGGCACTCAATTTCTCAGTTTTCTATTACGAAATCCTCAACTCTCCTGAGAGGGCCTGTCGTTTGGCGAAAGCGGCTTTCGATGACGCGATCGCAGAATTGGATACATTGAGTGAAGAAAGTTATAAGGATTCGACTCTAATAATGCAATTATTGAGAGATAACCTCACGTTATGGACCTCCGATATGCAACATAACGGTATGTCTCATATGACTCGTTACTGACCTTTATTTTAATACTTGTCTTTATTATAGGAGATGGCGAACAGAGAGAAGGGGCAGCGCCAGCACCTGATGCTGAAGAACAGACGACAGACGTCTCATAAATAAACTCAAAATATGTTTTTAGCCATTCATCTGATTAATAGAAACCATTTATTATTTTATTATTACTTTTAAATATTCGATATATTGTGAAGGAATTCCGCTTCGATTCTGAAAAGAAAAACATTTAGATTTGAATGCAATACAGATATGAAAACCTATAATTAAAAATTGTCATAATTTTAATCTTAATCTAATTGTTATCAATCTTAGAGTCATTCGATTAATAATTTTCTGCCAATTATTTGCTAAAAACTAACGAAAAATTTATTCCATTTTGTGATAAAATTCAAAAACGTTAGCGTTTTGTCGACTCTTTTGTTTTAAATCAAAATTAATTTAACTCTAAATGTGTTGAACTGATCACTGATCTCACAATGTTTTTCAAGAACCCATTTAAGACTTTTCTTTTAAACTTCTGATTAATGTTTTCCTTTTCATCTTTAAATGAAGTCTAGTCTATAATTCAACTAAAAGTCTCTTTTTTTAATTTTTTAATATTTAAATATAATTTTAATTTTCTCCAATTTATAGTCTAAATGTTGGCTTAAATTATTCTGAGATCTATTTCTATATTCTGTTATTTATTTAATAATTAATAGCTATTTCTAACTCTGATTTAGTTGTGAGTATTGGCCGTAAAACTGGTTATCTATTACTTATTGTAACTCATAATTCATTTTTGGGAATAAAATCGGATAAAAATGATTCTTAACTCTGACTAAAAAATAATCATTTTTTGTTGTTTTAGTTATAATTGAAATAAGACTAGAATTGAGACAAATTTGATATCTTGTGGTATACTTGAGATTATTTAACTCTTGTGGTGAATGTATTGCAGACAATGTGTGACGTAATGATTGCATCGATTGTCAACACTGAGTGAGAAATGTTTTGAAATGTTTAAGACTTTAAATTTAAAGTTTAGTTTATTTTAATTAACTATGAATTCAAACAGTAATTCAAATCAATATAAATGTCATATAATATGGCAACAAATCATTGCAATTGACGTCAAATTTAATGCATTCAGAGATCCGAATATAAGTAATTGTTTTATAAACAAATCTTTTGATTAAAAAAATTTTTAATAAATTTATTTTATTTTATTTAAAACAGAAATACTTTATATTAAGAGAAGAAATCAGATTTTAAGAGAGATATCTAAACAGGAATTAAATTCATTTCGGAAGCATTACATCAAACTTCGGTCACAAATCCTAAGCCAAAAATATGGCGTTTCTTTGGACCCGCCGTTAGTGACAATAAATTAATTGAAATGAATTTAATTAAATTAATGATATGTTTAGTGTTCGCAACCGAAACGTCAGAAGCAATAGTAGCAGTCGTTTAACGTCTGAAGACTCGTTAGAATCGAGATCTGGTCGTCTCTTAGGGACTGGATATCAATTGGATTCAACTTATGATCGACTGATACACGAATTTTCACTCGAAATGAACAAAACAAATGATTTGAACTCTTTTTCTGAAAACTATTCGTTTTGTGGAATGCATCACATCTTCGATCAGCACAAGGAAGCGGTCACTTCTATTAGATTTGCAAACGATGACAGATCTCTGTTATGCTGTTCATCGATGGACTGTACACTCTCTATCTGTCAGTTGATGCCATCGCCTGCGACTATACTCTATATCTTGAGGGGACACAAGGCTGGAGTCATTGGCTTTGAGTGGTCCCTCTCTAATGACTTAATTGTTAGCTGTTCTTTGGATGCAACCATCAAACTATGGGGAGCGGCTACGGGTTCGTGTTTGCGCACAATTGCTGATCCTTACGGGTGGCCAGTAATGACGTGTGCTTTCCATCCCTTTAATAACAATATGATAGTGACGGCTAATAGTAAGGGTCTGCTCCAAGTGCTCAATGTTTCGACCGGAATATATACAAAAGGTTCGACTTTTAACAGTGGAGAACACAATTGTATTCTCTGCTTACGTTTTGACCCAATGGGCCGAACCCTATGGATCGGTGACTCAAAAGGCTTTATTTGGACCTTTAATTTTGAAATGAAGTCCTGCCGTTTGGTATTAGTTAATAAGATAATAGTAGTGGCCGGTTGTGCCATCACTTCTATATCAAACCGTTGCGCCTCTAATATTGAGAAAAGTGAAGCACTTCTTCTGGTGAACAGTTCCTGTAATGCCTTACTATTGTTTAAAGTGATCCAAAGAGAGGCTAATTTGGAATTACTTCACAGCTTTTCGATAAAACACCAAAACAGAGACCTAACGATTCGGAGCTCTTTTTGTCCAATAATTTCAAATCGAGAGGGAATTTGTGTGGTCACCGGTAGTGAAGATACTTGTGTTTACTTTTTCAATGTCGAAGACAGTAAGTATTGCAAAAACAAATGCGTTAACAAACTTCAGGGACATTCAGCACCAGTACTCGACGTTTGCTTCAATTATGACGAAAGTCTTTTGGCGTCGAGTGATAGCAAAGGATATGTTATTATTTGGAAAAGAGAAACACTTTAAGACATTCTCTTTATATTTCAGATTTAACTCATTTCTCTCAAATCGCACAATCATTTAATTTAGTGATAATCAGTTCGCAAATTAAGTGATGCCATCATTTGCTGGCATTAAAACCGATCCAAACTCTTAACCATTTCTTAAGTTTATTAACAAAAGAATCAAAATATGTTTAAAAGTTTTATTAAATAAAATATTTTAAATAATAACAGATTTAAAGTCATTTATTTATTTATTTTTCTTAATTTTATTCTTTTTGAGATCTAATTCCCATTTTTTGCGATACATAGTAAAGAGTCTCATCGCAGCCCTCGCGTCCTCTACTGAGTCGTGTTCTCCCGTCTGAACCTTAACCCCTAAAATACTTTGAGAAAGACTTTTTAGGGAAGGTTTGTGTCCACCCAATAGTTTTCTGAAGTATACACTCGTGTCTCGAGTTTTATGTTTTGGATGACTTAAAAATAGTGCCTTAAAGTCATTATGGAGTGCGTGTCCGACAACTATACGATCCTTCAATATTTGGTGCACTTCTTTTTGAACGGTCTTAAAGTCAGGAGCGGTCACTAAATCAGAAGGTCGTACACCAGAGAAGGCAGTCCTATAATCAGTCACTTCTTCTATTGTTTTTACAAATTTATCATAAATGGTGTGACCAAAGAAGTTGACGATTGAGACTCTGGCCAACACTGAATGCGTGCCATCAGTTCCGGTGCCAACCATTTCGCAATCCATTGCAACGATATTAGTAATACCCGAAAAGCTCTTGTCTTTAACCAGTTGTGTGTTATTCTCACCATTAGTGCCATTACTCTCACCACTGCTGTCAGCCATCGAAGACTTAATAAGGCATTTGTCGACGCCGTCAAACCAGATCTCATTCTTCGACGTCTTATTTTCAATCTTTTTATTAAATTTTGTTTTAAATTTTTTATTTTTAACTTTATTTTGATTTAAAGTCTGTGACAAACGCTTCCAATTAACCGACGCTTCCTTCAAATCCTGAGGATATTTGCAAACAGTCTTTACATTTGTCTTCAGTGCTTCTGTTTTCAACACCTTTTTAACCACTTTTGAGGCATTCCTCTGCTCCTCATTTCTATTTTTATTATTTTTAATCATTTTTCAGTCATTAAATAATTTATTTTTAGTATATTTAGATTTAACGACGATTTTTGGTAAATAAATGAGAGATAATGTAATAATAAAAACAAAAGACAATTGACTTTTAAATTGAGTTCAAATAAAAACAATAAAATGCTTTCAATTAAAAGACCAAAAATAAAATTAATGATAACATAATTTATGGTTTAATGGTTTCCATAGTATTATTATTTGATTTAATCTTCTCAAAAACACGTGACATTTCTCAAAAAAATAGTCATGCGCAAAAGGTTGTCAACAGTTTTAAACAGAAATTACATATTTTATATTTCTAGTCATACAAAAAAGGTGTTAATAAAATATTGAATTTTATGTACAAAATGTGATTAAATCTAGTAATTAAAATTGATATCAATGGAAATTAAAAATTGATTGGTGTTTTATACAATATTATTCAAGATCAATTAAAATTTAGGCATTCGACGTATATTATGAACAATAATAAGAAATTGAATGCAAAATCTTTTGCGCATGACTATTTTGTCACATGTTTTTGAAAAGATTAAATCAAATAATAATAAAAGATAACATTTAACCATAAAATATGTCTAAAAACAATAGTTTTGTGAACTTTAATAATACTTTAAAGTATTGAATAAAAATTATTTATAAAACGTTATTAATGTTTAGATTTGTTTACAAATTTTGGCGCAAAAACATTATATTTTGTGATAAATAAATAAAAACAATATTTTAATTAAATTATACTTAAGTTTAGATATAATTTAATTTAAAAAATGAATACTTTTGAAGAAAAACTAATGGATTGGTCTCAACAACAGTTCAATATTAAAATACAGTCTAAAGACTCACTAAAGTAAATAAAATTTTAAATGCCTTAAAAAATAGTTATAAATATTGTGTTATTAATCAATGATCAATGACCATGGTTATTTTATTGAAAGTTTTCTGTATTTTAATTTTAGTCTTTTGCGGTCCAAAAATGGCAACACTTTTAAGAAATTATTAAATTTTATGTCGAATCGGATTAAATCAAAAGAGTATTAAAATAAAAATTTAATTAATTTTTAATTAAATTTAAATTTAAAATATTGACAGAAATGGGGAACAAATTCAGAGATTTTGTCATTCAGTTAAGTCTATAAACCAATTGAAAGACTTAAACGATGAGATCAAAGACATTGAGATAAAGATCAGTGAAATTAGTAATAAATTATTGGACGACGAAATTGAGACCAAAAAAGTTGTAATTAAAGACAATTTAAATGAAAATAAAGAAATGGTTTCGAAATTAGATTTAAATGCAATCGAAAAGATTTCTGCGAAGAATAGACTCATAACTCAATTGGAGCCAAACTCAAAGACAATCAATGATACCATCGTTTCCTTTGAGAAACTGTTCTCTTTTAGCGATGGTTTTGATTCAGTTGAGACACCAAATGATAATTCGAGTCATCTTTTGGAACAAATTGTAAGTCTATTCAATAATTGTTGTCCTGAGCTGTTGGACAGCTGTTAATCTTAAACCTTATTTATTGCTAATATTTTGTTATCAATTATTTGATAGAACCAATTGATGGCAAGTATTAACTCAATTCTATATGATTTAAATCAATTGAAAGTCAATAAACCAATAAAAATAAGTATTGATTCGGAGTCTGTGTTCGACTCATTGGTAGAATCGGTACCAGAATATGATATCAAACAAACCGAAGAAGTATTACGATTAAAGTCATTTTATTATATCCGAAACTTTTAAAAATAGTTTGCTTTATAGGAAACGGACAAAAAAATTTCTTCAATTAATTCAAAACTGGTTTCGGTTCGAAATCTTATGAATAAATATCAAACGATTCGTTCGGAAAAGTTATCTAAAAATAAAGAAAAATTGGAAAAAGTTATCAATTCTTGCGATGAATTCATTCAACAAAAACGTTTGAAGTGCTGTCAAAATACAAATTAATTATTTTTTGTCTGAAAATTAATTTGAAAATACCTGAGAATTTCTAAATTCATTGTATAAATTGAATAACAGGTGAAGTGAAGCAATTTTAGATGAATAAACCGGAATATCCAACAGAGCTATCAATAAATAAATAAATGTTTATTATTTGAAAACCATTTCTGTTTAAAACTTATTTTTAGTGAAAATATATAATTACTGCAAATAATAGAGACGTATTCATCGAGAGTACACTCCAGTTCTGCCGAAGGGATCGAATGAATAGTGAGAGCGCTTTCGAACTCTTCATTCCATTCTTGCATTAGTTGTTCGACATCTGGCAGTCGATGGCTGTGCAGTAATGTCACAGAAGTAGAAGTACTGGCAGTTGTTTCGTGTAATTGACGTATGTTTTGAACCCACGAATCGATATCACGCATAGAAGTGGCGTTCTTTACCACTGTTTCGGATTCGTCTATCATTTTAATGTCTTTAGAAATAGCTTTCAGTTTCAGACTCAGAAGTGTAGGATCTGATTGTGTTTTAGCGTTTGGCTCATCCAAAACAGTTAGACCCAGGGTTTCATCACTTTTATCGGGTCTCAACACCTATTTTTACCACAAATGAAACAACAATTCAATGAATTGCATGAAACTTCAAACGATTTAATTACTTTAATAAAAGCGTCGATATCTCCGACGGCAGGAATAAAGTCTGGAATAAATGGAATAAGTTTTGTATCCAATTCTATCATTTGTGGCGAATAACAGGTTATAAAACTGAATATATTTTTCACTTCAGGCGAAACATTCAATGATTCATATTCTGACGGATCGTAAGTTCTGTTAATTAAATTTAAGTAAATTAGCAAAACTTTGAGAATCAGTCTTAAAAATGAAACAAACCCTTCGAACGCCACTTTGTCTTCCTCTTCGTCCTCCTCTTCTTCTTCCCCTTCAGAACTTTTTGAGGGAATTTTTTCGATTTCTTTATCCATTTTCTCCAAATTTCGCTGATATTGAGATTTAATTTCTATAAAATATTTAAGTAAATTCTAATTCAAACAAATTATTGCTTATTATTGTTTGTCCAGACTTTTAGCACTATATTATTTATCAAGATAATACTTGAGAATAATTAATAAACACTAAATATTTGACAGATTAAAAATGAGAATTTAATGAATTGTTTCCTATTATAAAATTATTAATCAATTAATTGTTTCATTTCTATGGAAACATAAAATAAGTTTTCAAAACAAATAATATTTAATAATAAGAAACAAAAGTATTATTGATTTCTCCACTTTTAGCACTATATTAATTTTAACTTACTATTATCATGCTCAAATGACATCTTTCACTCTTTAATGATTATTTGACTTAATTTTTAAAAAGATTTTGAATATTAGAGGAAAGGGAACTCTGTTTGGGTTAAAAATAAGACATCAAATAAAATCAATTTGTGTCACAATTAAAGTGTTACTCAATTGTAGTCAAAGATATTCTCAAATGAAATAAAATAAGTTATACTATAAGTCAGAGAAAGTTAAATGATATGTAAAACAAGTTTGAATACACAGAATATATGCACAGAATATTCTTTGGGAACAATACTTCATATTAGAAAGTATTGCCATCTTTTGAACTAATCCTTCAAATATTTTTGTTTTGCTCTGAATATCGTCTGTAAAGCGTATGAAAACAAAACAACAATTCATTCATTAATTTATTTATTTATTTAAAGACAAAAAATATTTAATTTTTTGTTTAAATAATTTTATTTAATTAATGAAAGTCTTATGTAATGTCTGTCTCTTTAATTGCTTTAAGATTTGAATTACATAAGGATTACAACATTTCAACTGATATCGCATTTAAAGGTTTTATTCATTAATTTTGATATTTTTTTTATTAATTATTAATTATTTATTAATTATTTACTGAAAGCCTCGAAATTTGTGGACAAATCGATGGCAGAAAATAATATTTTGAACGTCTCATCAAAACTAGTAAACAGTTGTGAGACAAACGACTCGACTGAAGAACAAATGCAGACTCAGTCCCAATGTTTGTCACAAAGACGTAAACACAGGGGTTGTCGGGAATTACATGAGATATCAATTGAAACCTATAATAATCAGTCGAATGAGTCTTCGAGAGCGATGTCCAGACAGACATCAATTAAGTCGATCTCAAGTAAAGAGTCGACTCCTGACATATCTTCGGAAACAAATATTCAAAGCGGAGGAGCGATGGGAGCGACGCATCCCGTTATCGCTGACCGAAAACTAGTTTCTGGTTCTGTGGCCTCAATTCAATCGATGGCATCACTAAATCAGATCCAGTTTTATAGCGGCAATCATTTGGTGGAAGTGACGAAAGGTATCCTTCATTTGTATAAAGAAAACAAATTAACGCCTTTAGGAGAAGAGGCAGAAAGAAGTGAAATGGTCTGCATTTTGTCAGTTCCCGCGGCGATGACTATACACGACGTCTTGCAGTTTACCGCTGCAGTCAATTCAGACATAAAACACATTCGTATTATTAGAGACAATAAACCGAATCAATATATGGTTTTAATTAAGTTCTCGAATCAGAGAAGTGCTGATGAGTTTTATAACGCTTATAATGGAATTCCCTTTAATTCAATCGAACCCGAAGTCTGTCATTTGGTATTTGTAGCACAGATTGAGACCATTAAAGAATCGGACGACTCGTGTCTTCCCGTTCCGGGTTTCACAGAATTGCCGACGTGTCCCGTATGTCTCGAAAGAATGGATGAATCAGTTGAGGGAATTCTCACCATTTTATGTAACCATTCGTTTCATAGCGGATGTCTCGACAAATGGGGTGACACCAGTTGTCCCGTTTGTCGTTACGGACAAACTCCAGAACTAATTCCCGACAATCGATGCTTTGAATGTGGATCCCAAGCGTCACAACAGGACACGCTTTGGATTTGTTTGATTTGCGGTCATATCGGTTGTGGCCGTTATAATGAGGGTCACGCATACAAACACTATTCCGAAACACAGCACACGTATGCCATGCAATTGGGATCAAATAATAGGGTTTGGGATTACGCCGGAGATAATTATGTCCACCGATTGCTCCAAAATAAAGACGGAAAACCTGTTGAAGTGGAGTGCAATCAACCCAATAATGACGAGAAGATTGATTCCGTTCAGTTGGAGTACACTTATCTGTTGACCAATCAATTGGAAGCTCAAAGACATTACTTTGAAGAGACTTTGGCCCGCATTGAGTCCGACGCTCACCGACAGATCGAAGAGATTGTCGACAAAAACAAGATTATAGTCGAAGAACGCGACGAATTAAAAGTCAATTTATTGGTTGTCTCTAAAGATAAACATAATTTGGATAAAAAAGTAAATCAATTGACGACTAAACTTAATAAACTGCAGTCAGAACTTAAAGAAGAGCGGGAACTGAATAAGTGTTTGCGCGACAATCAAATCGGTTGGCAAATGAAGATCAATGAAACCGAAACACAACTCAAAGAACTGAAGACAACTAAAGATAAAGAAGTCACTGAACTTCAAGAACAGGTCAGAGATTTAATGTTCTTTTTGGAAACACAGGAAAAGTTGAAAACTGTTTCCAATGAGACAAGAGATGAGATCGCGAGCGGACAGATTGTCGTACAACAAAACACTGAGAGCTCCGGCACTTCTCGGCCCAAATCCAAACTCAAAAAGCGTTAAATTGGATCGAATCGTGAATTTGTTGTTAAATTTGTAAATATTTTAATTAATAAATTCTATTATAAATTAAACTCGTTTTAAGTTTAAATATAAATATTCAGTCTTTGACTTCCCGTCCCTATTCTACTGATTGTTCCGACTTTTATTAAATACATTTTAATTAAAATGTTTGCACTCAAATGTGTTCATCAGTTTTGTGGTCTCCGGTAATGCTTTCAGTTTTATGAAAACAAATAATTCGATAGAATTGTCAAACGACTGAAAACTTGGATGAATAGGAAGACATCAGACACTAAAATACTATTAATTTATAAATTAAATCTATTTATCTATTTATTTACGAAAACAATAAAATTTGTATCAATTAATTAACAAATTTACAGATATATTAAAATTAAAATCAATTTTTTTTAGAAAAAATTTATATTTTTTTGAATTTTAGTAATATTTTTAAAAGATTTAAAGGACAGACACTTTTTAATAAATTACTTTTAAAACCATTTAATTTTATTCAATAAATACTCAGACATTGATTTGATTTATGAATTGAGCTCTTCTTTAGACTGATTAGAATAAAGTGTTTGAATGGTATGACTTAATCGGCACTTCTCTCCAATAAAATCTCAAATTATTTTCGGATAAAGAGTTCATTAAATTAAATAAATCTAACGAATCATAAAAACAATTAATAAAATTCTAAAAAATATTCAAAAAATGAATCCATTATTTAATTGTGATTTTGTTAACCTAAGATCGCGACACAAAGAGTGGATCGTCGAACAGATCAGAGCTTTGACTTTCTTTTTTAGGTCTCGATTTCGGCAAAACCGATGTCTTAGTCGACGATGTTTTTGGTGCGAATATATCTGATTTTGACATAAAAGTCAATAAAAATTTAATGAATTTTAGATAATAAGAGACATACCCTCGTCATCGTCCTCTTCATCCTCTAAATCGGCGAATAAAGGTTTGGATTTAGTTTTTATATCCTTCTTATCGAACAGATCTGTGGTGTCGTCTTCATTATCACTGAAAAGAGAATTCGATTTCTTAATCTTCGGTCGGTTTTGTTCAGTTGATTCCATCGGTTTGTCTAAAATTTCGTTTCGAATAATTGTTTGTTTCTCTGGTTTTTTGTCATTTGATTTGGTTTTATTGACGGCAGAAAACAGGTCTTCATCGTCGCTATCACTGAATAGACTGACCGTTGGCTTAGAGTTTCCTACTCTTAGATCTGATTTATTACTTAAACTCGAATCAGTACTCGAAACGTCATTAAAGAAATCACTGTTTGAGGGCTTTATTATATTCGATATGATATTTGAAGAGTTATTTGAGAAGAAGTTGTCGTCATCGCTGTCTGATGTGTCGAAAATACCTTTTTTGCCGACAGCTTTCTTCGAGATATCTTCTCTTTTGGTTTTATTAGAATTAAAGAGCGATTCCTCGTTATCTTCTGAGTCATTGAACAGAATATTCGATGAATTTTCCGATTTTTCAAAAATTTTACTAATATTTTGTTTCTTTGATGTATTTGTTTGAGTGGGGAATATGTCGTCCTCTTCGGTCGACGGAGACTTTATCAAAGAGGCCATAGATTTAAATTCATTGTCTATCGTTAGTCCAGATTTTAATTTATCATTAGTTTCATCAGTAGTTTCTTCGGTGACATGAATTGAATTCACTGTTTTAACTGTTCTGATCGCTGCGATCGGCGCTGACTTCTCCTCAACTTTTGTATTGATCTCAGATTCTGGGTTTGAATTTTGATATAAATCTGTTATAGGAGTCAATTTTAGAAGCTTTTTAGTGGGAGGCCTTCGATTGCGTTTGGCTCCCAGTATTGCTCTGTGCTTAAGGCCGTCATTAGATAAAGTAGATGTCGGCTCTTCTGAATAAAAATCATTATTTTGAAGATTATAGTCATTAGAAATCAAAACATCATTCTTTTGGACTTCAGTGGACAGTATATCACTTTTGTTGTCGTCACTGAATAACGAGTCATTCGTTTGATTTTCAGATCTAATTTCTGACGCATTTTCACTCAGAATATCATTTTTGAAACTATTGTTAACTTTGAAGTCATCCTCTTTAGAATCACTGTCTTCGTCATCGCTTTGGAATAATTTCTTCTTTTTGAGGGCAGAACTCAATTCTCCGATTAGACTATTAGTTGGTTTGGATTTATTCACAACAGAACTAACATTTGGTTTGACTACTGGTTCGAAGGCATCAGAATTTTGTACATTATTTTGCTTTAATTTAGAAGAAATTCCAGAGAATAAGTCGTCCTCTTCTTCGTCATCACTAAAAAGATTATTCTTCGGAACATTTGATTTCTTATTCTCCAAAATATTTTGAGTAAAATTATTAGATTTATTCGTCTCTTCATTGAAAACAGGTTTCGTTGTTTGAGTCACTTTCTTATTGATGGCACCGAAGAGATCGTCCTCATCGTCGTCGTCGTCATCGAAAAGACCGGAAGTTTTAATCGGAATTTTTTGTGGCATAGAATTTGGCAAAACTTTGTTCGACTGTTCACTAATTTTTTGTTTTTCATGCTTTTGGCCGAACAACGAGTCGTCATTCGGTTCTTCACCGAATAGATTCGAATGATTTTTATCTTTATTTTCTGTTTTAGGTTTTGTTTTATTGATATTAAAAATAGAGTCACTTTCGTCACTACTCTCTGATTCAAAATTTTGACTTTCATTCACAACAAACTCAGGTTTAGACTCTTCGGCAACAAATAAAGGTTTATTTGGATTTTTAGCAGAGATGGCGGCCGACAACTCGTCTTGAAATGAAGGCAGTGATGGCTTCCATTCATTGCTTTTGACTATTTCTGGTTTAGAAATGTGTTTATCTTCTGAAACAAATGGTTCGGAATAATCACTTCCATCACTCGACACTTCATCACTCTTTTGATTGTTTTCCAAAATGTTAGGTATAGTTCCAAATAAATCGTTGGACTCGTCTTCACTATCATTCATATTATCGATAAAATTGTTTACAATCGGAATAGTATTTCGCACTTCAGATGTGTCTGACTTTGACTCAAAACTATCAACACTTTTGACACTCAAATTGTTGTCAACTCTAGTCTTCAAATCAATGACAGGACTTTCTTCAACACAACTCAGACCCACATAATTATCTTTAATAAAGTCTTCGCTACCAATAATATAAGGAAGAAGTCTCTGTGAGTACTCATCTCTGGCACTGTTGGATATGAGTCCCTCAAGAATTTGATCGTTTTCATCGTCGGAATCATTTTGTGGTACTTTATTAGAGACACAATCAAAGCGTTGATTCATAAAATCCAAACTAATATTTAACGCGACTTTAATTTTACTCAAAATTTCGTCGTCTTTTGTTTTAGTGATAACCAAATCATCATTTGGGAGATTCTGTCCACTAGTGATGATGTCTTCTACTTCTTCGTCATATACTCTGTTCTCAACGAACTGAGAATTGGCTAACATTTGAAACTCATTGATAACGTTATCCACTTTAATCGTATGCATCTATCCGTCCATTAAATCAATTAATTAATCATTTATTTAAACACATTTTAATACCTTTGTTTCGAAGACTAGACTATTGAGAGACTGATTCGTGTTTTGGGTTTTATTTATTAAATTATTACTCATTTGTTTCAAATGAGACAAAAGCTATCATTAAATCAAATAAAAATCAATTTAAAGACCAAAACAATTGTTTTGAGACAAAACCTGCAAATCATTCTTAAGCGACCACTTCTCACAGTCTGCCATCAGTTGATTGAGATCACAGTCATCGACGGACAGGTCTTCACTATCGACGAACCGATTGGGACTCGACTTAAATGGGATTTCAAATATTTTTAACACAAATTTTCATTTTTAAAAACATTAAAATCAGTTTTACCTCCATTTTAATTGACATTAAATTAGTGTTAGACTCAAATTGTGACCAAATTGTTTATTAACTCAAAATAGGACTCAAATTAATTCATTTAAATACAATTGAATTAATTTAAATTAGATTTAAAATAAGACAAAATACAAGACATTCGACGATAATAAGTTGTCTCAAAAACGCCCATAAATTAAGTCATCGTTTGTTATGTTTGTAAACATTGAAAACGTTTTACTTGTTTTCAGACAAACTTTGATTCAAAAACTCTTTTAATTAAAAGTTTTTAAAATTAATTTAAATGAATTTTATTGAAAATTTAAACCAAATAAAAGTCTAATCCATTTGTTTATCAAAATTTAGTTCATTTGTCTCATCGATGACCTGATTTGACAGCAGTTCGATCTCTGCGGACATCCCTTCGAATATATTTCTAAAATAAATTTAAAGTTTTATTAAATAATTAATT
>JAQGBR010000087.1:0-20202 GCA_034698525.1 Achipteria nitens | reverse complement strand
AAAATCATTGAAAACGCTGTTATTCATCACTACACATATTTATCAGTTTAGCTTTAGGTACCATTCTCTGCGTTTGAATATCAAATGAAATAGCCAATCAATGGATGGGCAGTTTATGAGTGCGTGCCTTGCCAGACGAAGGCTGAAGACTCCCTACAATTTACGAGAGTGTTGGATAATGTCAACACTCTCTTTAATTTTAGTGATTCTTCAGCTTTCGTCTGGCATAGCATGCATTCATAAACAGTCCATCCATTGATTGGCTATTTCATTTGATATTCAAACGCATAGAATAGTAAATACACAATACTATGCGATAATTGTAAATAAATAAATAACAATTTTGAGAAAACTTTTTTTTTATTCAAGTTTAAAAAATCATTACAATTGTTCAAAATTAAATCTTTGTTTTTTGTTCAAAGATTTAAGAACTTTAACAATTCCTTCATAATGACCATCCTGGGCAGACTCTATTAATTTCGGTACCAAAACTCTCTCTTGTTCATCAACTAGTTGTCCGCCGTTGGCTTCAATTTCCCCCAATTTATCTTTTAAAAAGTCAATAGCTTTTTCTATTTTTGCAACCATTTTATTGATAATACGGATAGATGTTTCAATTCGGGGGCCAAATCCTTCATTAAAACCACCGTCCCAATCATCGTAATACTCTCGCAGTTCATTCATAATCAATAAACTTTATCAAATGATATAAAGAATGGTATTAATGATTTTGATTTGAATTCGTTTTTATATATGATCCAGTGCTTCTAGTACATCTAATTGATCACGAATAGTTTCATAGTTTTCTTCTTCTATTTCTTGCATAAGAAATACAAGTTCGCCAGCTGAATCTTCCCAAAAGGTTTCAGGATAATGGTCTAATTCAAATATTTTCTGATAGAGATAATATTTTATTTTTCTCAAATTATCTCTCATGAAATTTAAGTTTCTTATTCCAGCTTGCGTCCTGCCGCCTATAAATCCTATATTACCCTAAAACAAAATTTTGAACAAAGATTTTTTTAAAAAGACAAAATACTTACGCTTCTCCACCAGTTTGAATTAACCATTGTTAGAAAGAAATAAACAAATTGATTCGAGTAATTATATTTATTAGATAATTGTATTTTTAATTCTATTTTTGACAATAATATCGTTAATATATGGGTTTATAGTAAATGAATGGAATAAATTCATTAATGAAAAATTGTTACAACGAAATTTTATATATTCAACACAATAGTATCCGCAGGTAATGCATTCAATACATTGCAACTGGACCTGACTCCATCGAATTCCAATAGAAGAATTTTCTTTCAAAAATTCTGAAAACTCGTTGTATAACGGGGGCAGTCCGTAAGGATCAAAATATTCACAATATCCATTTTTATCTTTAAATATTCCGACCCAATGTTGACCCGCCTCATCTTTAGGGTCTGTGTTTACAATTAATCCTGTGTTATTCCGTATTCTATACGGAAGGTTATCACGAGCAAATGTACCAAGAAAATTCGGATAGAATTTTAATAGTTTGTATATTGTTCTCGCCTCCATCTAATAGTCGACAATAGGGTTTCTGTCTGCGGTAATACTTATTTGATTGTCGAAATCGCAGAAAAAAAGAGCGTTGATAGTTTGTGTTGTTGCCTTTTTGAAGACTATTTCAAATCTAATGATACATTCCAATGGCGGGTTAACATGACCTGATGTGGGAAAACCTTCTGAACCGTCCTGACATACATTGAAAGCAAAAATTGTTGATCCATAATCAAAACATCGTTTACTTATTTGCATTCGATGTGTATTGTTAGCTTGATTGGTTATTTTGCATAATTCTAAATAAGGAATTAATGTTAAACGCTTCTCAAAATTTGGTTGATAAGAAATTCGTTTTCCAGCAATAAAACAGGCAATTGTTTCAATATCAAAATGTCTGTAGAGATAGGGATTTTCTGTATACGATCCGTTATATGCTGCGTTGCTTACAAAAGCAACGAAAATCTTTTTTGGCAATTGTCCATTTATTACATTCTCAATATTCTTTCCTGTTACGCCGCTGTCAATTGTTTGAGATCTCACCTCAAATCTATCAATAGGATATTTAGCAGGGGCAATGCTTATAGCCTTATTATGTGCGACAGCTAAGTCTTCGCTGACAATAGCTTTCGGAACATCGAGATAGACATCAGTAAAGTGGATCGAAGGAACTATCTTATCATTTTTTAACATAAATATGAATTCTGGTCTATTCAAAACAAATTTGAATCTCAGTTTTGTTCCTCCAATAAGGTATTTAAATTGATTAAGGAAATCTAAATGAATACGCCCTGATAATTCGCATTCTCTTCCTAATTCCGTATCTGTAACTGTAGGCAATAGTGTTCCAGGTGTTTTTATTTTATCTTCGCGATATTTAGCCAAAGATGAGTGTTCAATTAGTTGCGATCTTTTTTCTGAAACAATATTATTAAAATGAGTTTGCTCGTCATCAATGAACCAACCGGCACCTTCTAAGTACGATTTTCTGGCTTGCGAAGTTGTGAACAAAAGATCATTGAAATACGATTTCTGCGCATAGGTTAACAATGAAATTGTTGTTTGTATATCGTTGATTGATAAATCAACTTGATTAAACATAGAATGCAGGACATTGTTAATCATAGAAACGTCTTTCCAGTCGTTCAATGAAAGAGTACCTTCACTTTTCTTTATCTTAACCCGAAATTTGAGATAAATAAATACATCTTCGAGCTTGATATATTCATTTATATTGGAATTAACATCGAATTCGATATAGCCGCCGGTGTTGAGTTGACTTATTGGTCTAATTTGTTCATTTCTTATGGACTCAATAGAAGTTTGAGTTGGCGCACTACTAAATAACTCGAACGGAGATAAAACTGTTAATGGAGATTTTGAATTAACCAGAGACATTGTTTAGAATAAAGAGAAATTATTGGGTTTGAAATTTTTTGCTGGTTTGGATTTTCTTTTAGGCTTCTTCGGAACGTTTTTCACTTTTTTAGTCTTTTTCGATCGATGTCGTTTTGTATTTCCACGACCAGTTTGTTCAAAGACTGATGCCCTTTTGGCTGCGTCACCAGCAATGTCCCTTAATTTTCTTTTAGTTCGCAATTTCAAAGCCTCCTTTATTGGCTCGCCGTTGATTACATCACCTGCTACGTCAACGCCAGTTCTTAAAAATTGTTTACCCAAATAGCTTAAAAGAGGTAAGGCTGCATTCTTAAGAATTGATCCAAAAAATCCTTTACCACGTTGAAATCTTATTCCCTCAAAACTGCCGATTCCACTTCCGGCCTGATTAATGTAATATTGAGAGTATGGATTACCAGAACTCATTTTTTTTCCTAAATTCCAACACTAGGTTAATTAAACTATTTTTATTAAATTTAATGAAACGCCTCTCTTGGTCCAATATTTGTATTGAAATTTCTTGTAATTCCGTATGACTTAACGCGTGATAGATCGGATTATCAACTGATACACGTACATAATCTTTATACCTAATATCATAAGGTACTCTAATATTAGCTAAACAATTTTCGTATTGTTTTCCAATTATAGAGGGTGTCACAATATTAGATTGAATATTTAAGAATGAACTCTGAGGCAGGCTAAAAGGTTTAGGTGCCACTAAATAATCCGATTCGTATTGATAAAAAATGTGTTCCATAATATTTGATGATGAATATGATAATTTATCATATTTTGATCTATCTACTAGTAAAAATTTCATATAATTTTCTTGTGTTAGTTCTTGATTTTCATTGTTGATAAATCCTAAAACTTCACTTAAATATTTTGGAAAAATGGGATAGCAAAGGTGATTTTCAAGTGCTTGAGATCTTAATCCGTCATCGTCACTTCTTTGGCAAATCCCAGGTTTAATAATAATTTTTGACGAAAGTATTTCAAGTGTTGGAGTAACAATGTAATTATAATTTTTTCGATTATCATCTATGACATAGTTTATATCATGAATTAATTGATCAATTGATTCATAATAATTTGGGTCAATTCCAAGTAATGCCGGAAAGTCAAAATATTTGTCACAGCTCATCTTAATCGTCTGTTCTTCTGGTATATTTAACCAATCTTTCGAATAAAACATCTCGACCAGAGCTACTTCATAATCTTTGGTTAAATTTAATTTTTCAGGAAGATTTATTAAAAAATTATTTGATTCAGTTGAATGTGGTTGAGCGTTATTAGAAAGATAAACATAAAAACTATTTTCATATTGCGACATTTTAGATAAATTTAGATAAACTATCACTTGTTTATAGATCTTAATATTTTTTCAACATTTTTTCTTTTACGAAAATGAAGCGAAACAGTCGTTCTACCGAATTTAAAATCAATATCTTTACCAGGGTCATCTTTGATCACTACCTTTATCGTGTCAAATTCGAAATGATTCAATGGATGATAAAAGCGATTTCTATATTTAATAAACACGTCTTCGCCAAATTTGGTGTCTTTAGGAACTTCCACCTGTCTAAATAGAGGCGCCATTATATTCCCAACAATTCTAGGTCTGATTAAATCTGAATAAACATAAAGTGTATGAATTGATGTCATTTGCGGTACGAAATTAGCGTCTAATGTCTTTGGGTTTTGAGAAAGGCTTTCATTTTTGAACTGATTAAATGTGTTAGGTCTTAGGATTCCAGTTTCATCAGAGAAAAATCCCATTATCTCACCAAGAGTCTCACTGAAAAAAGGAACAATAATAGGAGAATTTTCATCATTTAGTGTTTTTCCATATTCAATCTTAAATTTATTAGTAGTTGATTCATAGATAATCTTGGGCATTGTTTGAATCCAACTTATATCTCCCCTTTTGAGGATAATTTTCTTCCGTTCCAATAAAAGGTTTATTGAATATGCGAGGTTTCCTCCGGTTGCATAGTCGCCTGCTGGAAGATCTATTTCAGTCCAATTCGTAGTATTCTCATTAAAAAATTTTGTGCTTAAGACTTGATGTCCTTCAAAAACACGAATATATATTTTTTGAGATTCGGATATATTAAACCAACTTTTACTATAGCTGATATCGGCAATAGCCACTTCACATTCTTCGCTTAATTTCAATTTATGGGGAATATGAGTAATAAAATTACCAATTGTGTTCTGATTTTGAGAACCTTTCTCCAGAATTACATTACTTGTTAAAAATACATAGAAATCATCGGCCATTTTTAAATTTCAACAATATTGTTTACCGGATGTAAGTTTAACTGCCGTGTGTTATTTAAACGCGGTGATGGTAATAGATAACCAATACTAGAACTTAATAAAACAATCCACAATTCTGATCCATTTTGCGTAAATGTCAAATTGAGAATGCACGAGATGACAACGATGAGTATTACAATGAGTTGAAATATAAATATTAATTCTTTAGATGTAGGGGTTGAACAATCATTAAACCATCCTTTCATTGAACCGTTGTTAGATTCGCCTTCGGTATCCATTGATTATATTCGTCTGAATAGCCGATATATTTGACGAAAACTTGATCAATTCCTTTTAAACGTCGCGTTTTGATAACTTTCTCAATTCTATAGATAATATCGTTGCCAACCTTTTGAACTTCTTCAGGATAATATGATCTATTTAGTTTTTTCCCATTCAATTTAACTTTATAATTAGGTTTTTGCGGTCTCTTAACAACATCATCAATTTGATAAACAGTGTCAGTCCACAGGGGGTAATAGGATTTGTGCAAAGAAGGGTTTATGTCATATTTAATGCGAACATTATCATTTTTTTTATGTATTTTTTTGTCATTTAAATTATTAAATAATTTTCTATATGAATCCACTTTATATATATTTTCAAATACCTCTTGTCGGTTATCATCCGAAACTTCAATCGGCTTCATTTTGATCGTCCGATGATATGATCTATTATACGATGAAACCAATTTTTGTAAGATATCAATATAACGACGGGAACCAGTTTTAGTAAAATATCGAAACATCTTTGATTTCAGGGTTCGATTAACTCTCTCAACAATGGCACACTTTATTTTAATATCATTTGAAGTAAAAAAAATAATATTCTTTTCTTTGAGAAACTTTTGAACATTTTTATTGTCAAATTCAAGTCCACGATCAGTACGAAATTTTTGAGGTGTGTCGAATGTAAAAACTTTAGTCAAAACTTTAATTATTTCATTAGAAGTTTTATTTTTTATTGGATAAGCATACAAATATTTAGAAAAGCAATCGATTATAGTTATAATATATTTAAATCCATTATTTTGGCGAGAAAATTTTTGCATATCAACCAAATCAGCCTCAAATTGTTCAGATTTTCTCTGAACTAAAATTCTATTTCGGAGAAAATTTCTGCGAATTTGTTTATGAAGATTGTATGTTAATTGATTTTCTATCCAGTCTTTTACATCGGCATATCTAATTGATGGCAAAAATTCTTTCGCCTCTTTATATAGTTTATTCACCCCTCCAAATGAACCAGGGGATGAGACATCGAAATATATTTTACTTAAAATTTCATTTTTCAACATTATCGGCCAGATTCTCAAACAGTTTTGAGATTTCGGGAATGTCCACGTTGTCATCTAAAAGCGCATCCCATTGAGATTGGACAATTGGGTCATCCTTCCCCTCCCCAGGCATATCAACTTTGAGTATTTTCGGGGCCTCATAGGTCCACAATTCATTAAAATCGAACATTTCTTGTTGATTGTCTTCGGCCATATTACGCTTCACTCCCTTCTTCTTCTTCACATGTTGAGCAGCCTCATTAACATTCAATTCGCCGTTGTCAATAAATATTTCAGAGGGAAGTTCCTTTTTCGCTTCTGGTAAAGCCATCCCTTTATCAATCGCTCCCTCGATCTCTTTATGTATTTCATTATATCTCCTTATTTGTTCGTTTACAATAGGATTTGTGATCATCCCGCTTAAGTCAACATTCAATTTTGCCAGTTGATAAATATAGTCATCCAGATTTTTAAAGCGACGCAATTTCTGAGTCGCGAATTCCAAAAATTCAGCCAAATTTGTATTCGGGACTGGTTCGCCTTTAACATTTAGAATTTCGTATTTATCATTTGCTGCTCCGTTGGCACCCAACAGATATGCCATTTGGATAACGCTTTTTAGACGTTTATTTTTTTCCGCGCCAGTTTTTTTAATATTCTTTTTCTTCTTAATTGTGTTAGAAGAAGAAGAAGAAGAGATAGTTTGGCCAGAACTCAAATCCAATGGAGTTTCATTTTTTGGTGCTGGTGTTTGTTGTTGTTGAGAAAACATATCCTCGAACTCTTTTGGATAGACCACAAAATCTCCGCTCTCACCCATTATTTCAAATATTTAGAAAGAACTAAGTCAATAACTGTCGCTGCTGCCGGTATCAAGAACGGTAAAAACCCACCAGATTGCTTCAGAATATTTTTACGAGAGTTGATATTATTTCGAATTTTTTGTGAGTGAAATTTTTTCATCAACTTGACATCCTTAGAGATGAGCTTCGAATGGCGTGGATTTAGTTTGATCTTGCCATTTAAATAATTTCCAGAAATCTCTTTAAGCGCATCGAAAACAGTTTCGTCACCACCCAAAATGTTTAGATTATATTTTCGTATTTTTTTATTAGGAACCTTTGCTAGGAATTTTAATAATGGCAATGCTTTCCTAACTTTTTTTGAAACTGGTTTCATTTTAAATTAGATTCTATGAATTATTGGTAGTACAATATTAAGACCTGCAGATTTAAATTTTTCTGGAACCTCAGCTCTAGTTATTCTCGATCGATATCTTGAATCATATGAGGAAGTTGGATGCAAATCAATTAATAAATATGAATAAGGACCTTTGGCAGTCGCTCTTTCATAAATTTTTTCTGCGTCTTCTTTAGAATTTTTTTTCTTTATTTGTCTTGAAAAATATTCAACTTGTTTTAGTGCTCGAGGAGCTTTCATTATTATAAAATAATGTGTATTAAGAGAAACAGTCCTCATGAAACTCCCTTGAAGAAATAAATTTTGTACCAGAAAAAATACACTAATATTTTTGTGGTGACAAATTTGTGTAAAAAAATCATTTAAAATTGAGTCGTTTTTAAGTGAATCCATTAAGTCGTCCAAAACAATTAAATCAGGTTTAAAGTTATCAATAACCTTTTCATCAGGTTTTCCTTTAATATAATTAATTTTAAGATTTTCATTATCACTTGGTCTATA
This sequence comes from Achipteria nitens, assembly GCA_034698525.1. Taxonomy (NCBI): domain Eukaryota; kingdom Metazoa; phylum Arthropoda; class Arachnida; order Sarcoptiformes; family Achipteriidae; genus Achipteria; species Achipteria nitens. The sequence continues at coordinate 11,966 of JAQGBR010000087.1, read as the reverse complement.
TTGATCTTGAAATTGGCCGTAAAACCACAAAACAATAAATTTATTTTTATTTATATTAAAAAGTAACTTCCAGTCTTCTAAAATTCTCATCATCAGAACAGTCTTTCCAGATTGTGTACAACCTGATATAAGACATGTAGTTGGATGTTTGAATTTCAGGTCTTCAGTTTTAATGTTCATTTTGTTTGGCACAAATTTATTATTTCAATGTTAAAATTGAATAATTTAATATAATGTTCATCATATTAAACCTCTAAAAATAATGAGGATTAAATCATTTGTGTAGCTAATAATAATTGAGAGAATTATTTGTATGAATATATGTTTTTTTATTTTTTTTGGTGATTAAAATGCAGAATACAAATTTATAATTAATAATAAATAGGATTAGAGTGTGACAGAGGGTTACATAATAAATATGCCAATATTGAATTAAAGTATTCAAATAACTTTTTTTTTATTATGATTTATTCTGGATTGAGGATTGTACGGAATAAAAGTTTATGTTTTTCTTCCTCTTGTTCTGCTTCCTGCTGCTCGGCCATCAATTTTTTGTGAGTATTGATTTGTGAACCTCTCAATGACCGGCCATCACTCACCACATTCGACAGATATCTCATCGATCGTTCTGGGTCTTCGAAATCGATTTCGACACAATCCTTCAGATCCATCCCGGTAAGTGTACCCCACTTTCGATGATTTGTTCCGATGTAGGTAAATTCCCACTGCTTTTGGCCATAGTAAGTCTTAACCAACTTAACCATCTTATCTTGAGTCAGTTCCTTTGAGCAGTTGTCATCGCCATCGGTAAAAATAGCAAAGTGTACACACTCGTCGGACTTTTTATTGACGACCGCCCGCCGAATCCCCTCGCCAATCGCATCGTAAAGGGCAGTCGAATAGTCGGGAATATAATTCTCGCACGTCAATTTAGGCGCATCTTTGATTGTCATCAGATCGTACAGTACATTTACATCTGAGTTGAACTTTATCATAATAATTCGACCGGTATCGTCTTTAATAGATTTCTGCGCGTCGATAAATTCGTTGAAGCTTTTTATTATCCCCATACGGTGGTAGTTCATCGACCCGGACTCATCCAAAACAACGACAATCAATGTTTTCGACATATTTTTTTAGTTTAAGATTATTTCCCAAGCTCTCTATCTTTGAATGCCAACGATAGTATGAGTAGTTTATATTAAAATTGAGTACTTATATACATGTGTGCGAAATATAGGAGTATGCGCGGTTTTGAAAATGCGTTTAGGCTACAAATATTTTATGATATTCATCAACTTTTTGTCGACAAATTACACATTTTTTTAATTGGGTTTTACTCTTGTCATGACATAGCACACACAAAGACAAATGCATACATGGCGCCGAAAATATTTGCCTTACAGAGTTCCAGCAAATAACACATCTGGCTTCTGGAGATATATTATCTGAATCTTTTTTTGCGCCCTCTTTTTCTACGTGAGAGCTACCAGTACTAATTATTGATATATCTGATGAATTTTCTTCTTCTTCCTCTGAACTGTCACCAGATGTCGCCACAACCACAGCATTTCGTCTATTAGAATTTAGGAATTGATAATTTAGTATATATTCACACGATGGACTATTTTGTCTGTGCGCATTTTTAAGATTCCAAAATAAACCATCAAATCTAAGGACCAGACGACAAAATGCACATTGTACTATACTATTGAACAATGTGTAAAAAAACCCATCTCTGAAAATTTCCTCAAATCGTGAACTTGAATAAGGAAATTGATATCCCGGGATTTTAAATGTTTGCAAACGTATCTCGTCATTACATCTTAGCATAAAAAAGAAATTTTCGACATCAACTATTGTCCTATCAGTTGAGACATATGGAATCTCAATTGGTGAGTAAAAATGCGATAATAAAACCCCTCTTGTTTTAGTCGTGTAAATAGTTCGAATTGGTGGATTGACCTCGAGGTTTCTTTCTCTGCGTGTAAATCGCGTCTCTGGCCGCTTATTAAGAAGAGCGCTGACTTTGGTTTCAGGAGCGGCCAATTTATCGTTCACAAACCATTTTGGCGTTGGGATACTGAGATCTAAACCCTTGATGAACTGGCACTCGGCGCCCCAAGTTTCGTGTATTTCACGTAAGTTCATATAATTTTCACAGTAGCCCAGATTAAAATTACATGAAAAGCAATAGATTCTTTTGACTTGAGGTTCATAATAAAATCCACAACGTGAAATATATGAAATATTTTCAAATTTATTTAATGTTAAAGAAAATGTACGAATTGATTCATGGCGTAAGAGTTCGTGTCGCAATATATATGATGAACACATTTTGTAAATGACCAAAAATGTACTGTTCGCTAGGCTTTTTATACTGTTTCACCTATATACCCAAATGGACGTGTACTTAAATCTGATTTCAGGATCCGCCTATCATAGTTTATTCTGTACATTTTACTAGAGTCGACGCTCCTAACATCATAAAAGTTATTCGATTGGATGTTGAACTGTGGCACTTTTAATATTTTTTGCTCATTATATTTTACAAAATCATTTAATAATTCTTTCATTGTTTCAAAATTAACGATTGATGATGTTTTAAAATTCAATGTTAATCCTTTAACTTTACAAATATATTTCTTTTGTTCTGTATCCGGATTAAATATTTCATAGGCATAATTTTTAGCTCCACATGAGATAAATTTTGTAATATAGTTATTAGGTTCTTTAGTTGAGCAAACTTCATCTGTCAGCTCGCCTAGATAGTATCCGGTTTCAGGTTTCCAGTCATCAGGATTTTGTATAAATATTATTGAATCGGTATCGAAATACAGACATCGATCTTGCAGTGAATCTAATATTCTATAAAGCTCACAACGCGCATGGGCTGTGACATAGGCAGCTATGACTACATTTGAATGAGATGAATCCTCTTTGAAATTCATTTTTTTTGAGTATTTAACTTGTATATAGTCTTCAGATATTAGAATTGCGTCATCAACATTTATTGTACTATCTGAGAGTAATCGAAAAAACTCTTCTTTATCTTCAATAAATACTGTCTGTTTGATGAGATTAATATTTTGTGCAAACTTTCCTGATAAAATAAAATATGTTAATATTATGTATAATTAATATTTTAAACATTCATACCCCAGAACGAGTTAGCCATCAATTTACTTACAGCTCTTTTGCCAGGATTGAGGCAAATTGAATCTAAATTTAAATCGATACCTTCGTGAATTTTATAATTATCTATAAATATCTTCTTCTCTTCCAGAGTCATATTGGGTTGTGGAAAATCACTAGATTCAACTTTCTGTCTAATGCAATCATTAATAAACTCGGAAAAAAAATTTTTTTCGTTTTTATTCTTGCCTGAGATGTTTTCAAAATTCCATATCTCATATATTTGCATTATTTTATAACCTTTCCTAATTGCCAAATTCAACTCAACACTTACCCACGTGCCTATCAGACTGCGTTCGTCTTCATTGTGATTACAAATTTGCAAATTTTTCCGGAAGGCGCACTCATAACACAAAGTATAAAGTATTTGATTATTTATAATAAGTGGTAAAACTGCAAAATATAGATCCTGTGGAGGGAGGATTTTACAAAATATCAGCCCTTCAAAATTGTCTATTGATTTCGTATCAGGATTACGAATGATTATCGGATGACCGATTGGGTAGTGTTTCCGTTTTAGGCAGAATGGATATAATGATGTAAAATCGTAATATAATATTTTCTGCCCGGCACTGACTTCATGAAATAATTTAGCGCTATTAACACGACCTCCGTATAATGCTTTGCGGCCTTCTATTGGAGGTAAGAATTTACGATTTTTCAAAAACCGTATATGATTTGAGAAAAATAATTTCATCTCATTTGATGATTTTATTTGCTCTTCAAGTTGACATTCCCAAATTTTTATTAAACTTATATTTTGGTCTTTGTAGTATCTCTCTTTTTCCAATGTTTTGTCATACAAAAATTGCATATCTTTATTAACACATTTATTGAGGGTATATTTACGTTTAGAAGAGAAACATTGTATACATCCGTGCCAGTAGCAGCCGTAGAATTCGAATGCTTCTTTTGTCTGCTCTATAAACCCGTCGCTAATATATTTGCCTAATTTATATTCTCTTTTAATCACAGTATTTCTTGATTTTTCTAAAAAATCGAGCCATGCCTGCCCTTTATATGATGATTTGCGGTGTGAATCATAACCCATATTTGGAATAATAGCAATTTGATTAGCTTTTAAATAATTAGCTTTAAAAACTTCCATTACACCCTGAGGTAGAGTTATTGAGCGTGAGAAAACGTCCAGACCGGTAGTTTTAATCCAATTATCCCGAAATATCATCACCCCTTTCATTAGAATTTTGACATCGGATATGCAATATTTTTTAATTTCCGCTTGAAAATCAAATATTTTATTTTTTTGTTTATCGTGCCAAAGCAATAGTTTGTCACGTTCTTCTGTGGTCCTGTTGTCAGGGTAATAGTATGAAATATCAGGATATTTTCCTTTATAATTCCAATTCGATATTGTATTAAACTTGTGTGGAAATTCACCTTTCACCCCATCATCACCCAATCCAAATGTTTGGGCAAATTTTTTCAAAGCCATTGGAATAAAAGAAAGTGAATCAATGAATTTTATATTGTTTATGTTCATCGATAAAATTTTTGTCCCTTTTTTTAATATTTTCGGTTTTGGACATTTATTTTCTAAACAATATTTCAAGATGAATATCGAGTCATATGATCTACTATTATGGGCGATTGCTAGCACAGGAATTAGATTTTTTAATTTCAATCCTTTTTGTCTGTCTTTCAGATGTTTTTGATATTCAACAAACAAATAATTTAAAAAATTATCAACAGTATTGATTCCATCAAATATTTTCATCTCACCTAAACAGAACTGACAATAAAGGTTTGTTTTTTCACATTTTTCTGAATTCCAGCAGTAATTGCAAACTACTTGGGTTACACACAAGTTTGGCTTGTGATATTGGAAGCCATCAGTACTGGTTTCGACCATACACTCTAGGTCAAAAAAGAGATAAACTTTTGGAATTGTGTCGTCATCAATTAATCTCTTTTTATTAAGTGGTTTTTGCAAACAATAATGTGCGACACTCGAGACTAATTCATTACAATAATTGCACACTTTTTTCCCACATATATGATTTTTTTCTAAATAAATCTTGTGACATTTTAAACAATATTTCTTTTTCCCACATATTTTGCTAACTTCCAGGTGATTTTTTAAACATGTTTTCGATAAATAGATTAAATAACATTTGTCACATCTAGTTTTTTCGACCATTTCACATTTTCCTTGAACTTCACAAAATTTGCAAAATTCATTACATTTATGTTTAACAAAATCCTGATGGCCTTTTAGGCAAAGCTTACAAAAATAACTGCAATCTAAAAGGGCTGTCATTGATAGAAGGGAATCTGCATGACCATCTTTGACAATTATATAAATCTGTTTTCCTCCATTTGGCCCGCTATATATCACTTTATAGGGTTGAGTAACGCAAACAATTTGATACTCATTATTGTAATATTTTTCAATTTCCGGAAGAATTTGATTAGGGTTCGTCAGAGATGCGTTGTCCAGATTTAGATTCTCTATAAGAATTTGAGTGGCTTTAGTTTGGCAATTAAATGTATCTTCGCGATAACGTCGATATTCTTCTTTTGAGATAATTTTATGGCATTTATCCGAATGAGCTTTAGATACAATAAATGAACGTATTAAACAAATACCATCGGGGGCAATCCGTACGACTTTTGTGCTATTTTTAGTCCATTCATTGAAAGCTATTGAGTACCCACGCTTCCTACTGCCACCGATGGTTGGAATACTAACCGATACAACATCTATTTCGAACTCCTCGCTTAATAAAATATCCTTTTTCGACTGTTGAACCTTCTCCAATTCATTGGACAATAAGGTCGGCGTGAAATTTTTTAGTTCAATGAAAGGTACGTATATCTCGTTCTCGACAGATGTGTTGCGGAACGCAACCCTTATTTGATCTGAAGGCTTAAGTTTCCTATGCGAAACAACCAGATCAACAATATCCTTAACAATAGCTTTAATTTTATTGATTATTATACTGAGATCGATATCTTTGCCGTCAACAAAATTCACATTTAGCACAAAACTTTTAACCACTGCAAACGTATCAAATTTTGAACTATATGTCAATCGTTCGTCTTTTGTTGTTTCGATATTTATTTCTACTGAACTCATAGTTATTTTCACTAGAAACTCTGGCAAGAGAATGAAATAAAATACAATTTGAATGCTGTTTATAAAGGTTTATTTTAAAGGTTACATGAGTTTTTTTTGGTTAAATATAGTAAATAAATGTTAAATATTTTTTGGTATATAAGGTTAAATAGTCGATTAAAAAATATGATTAAATAAAGTAGTCTGATGGGATATTTTCGAGTTGTATCCAAAGGTCTTCAACGTTTTTAGCTTTGCCCGTCGCAAACTCTTTATAGAAGAGTAATTGTTGAGCGAGTTCTTCAGTTTGTGATGATATTTCCCCAAAATATTTGTTGAGGAAATCTCTTGTTTTACCACTGACAAACAAATTGTTAAGAATAAATTCAAAGCGTTTGCTGAATTCGTCCTTATTATTGGTAAGTAATAAAACTTTTGCAATAATTTCTTCTACCAATTTGAGTTTTGAAGTGAGATTCTGGCAGAAGTGTCGCCCATCTTTTGGCAAATTTTGCTCACATTCGGAGCATTGACCCATGATTTCATTAATGACATCTGTATAGATGCAAAGAATAAGTGAGCCGAAAATTATATCCTTAATCTCTTCATCGGAAGCTTTTTGTTTTTCCAATAAGAACTTGAATATTTTCTCGATCTTGAGAAGAGAATTAATTTCACCGAGTTGGAGGTGAATGCCAAAACTCTTACCGCCATCAACGTTGGTTAGTATAGCGGTTCCATCATTTAGTTTGTTGTACAAAATTCTTTTGGTTGCAGATATGTCTTCCGACGAACTTACAACAGCGTTGTTTCGCAAATTCGAAACAAAAAAATTTAGTTCCGAAACTGAATATCGCTGGGCATAAGTGCCGAAATAAAATGATATCCGCGGTAGAGTGAAGGTTAAATTCTTCTTATCCGGGGAATTCATCAGACCTTTTGATACGGATACTCGTGTTAGAGATGTATTCATCAGTTTTGATGAGGGAAATTTGAGGGAAAATCCATCGGACCATTGAGCGGTTGTTGATTGAGCAGACATGATTGAAGTTTATTGATGAAATGAAATATATTTGGATTTGTTTATTACTTAAATAGTATTCAAATTGTTGCCAATTCTTTCTGCGTCGACTCGTCATCTGATTCATCGCTATCACTCGAATCCATATTTGGAAATATTTGTATTTTTAGCTTAAATATATCTCTATAACGTTTAGGGCAAGTGAAGCAGTAGAATTTCAGAGAATGTAAAATCTCTTCCAAATATAAAAATTTAAAATGAAGCGGCAGCATAAAACGATGTTCCGAATTTGGCGACGATATCGTTATCGCAAATTGATCGTTTTCTTTGTATCCGCGTAGTGAGCCTTTGATGAGCCAATCGAGCACTTTTTCCATTTGGTCCTCTTCATTTTTAAAAATTTTATTCGGCGTAATATTGAAAATGATTACAACGTCTACTCGATTGCTTAAATTAATTTTATCTTTTGGTTTTTTGAGTTCTATGAGTTGTAAAATTTTTTGATATTCCAAACAATTGAGTAGTTCTTTCATTGTACCAGAGAGAGATGTTTGACCAGTGAATGATAAATTCATTCAAAATTTTGGCAATTTATACATTTTAGTTTGTATTTCTATTATTAACGTTTCCATCTGGCGGCGGAATATTCTCAAAATCAGATTCTTCTTCATCTAGGTATTCATCGTCACTTTCATCACCTAATAAATTATCTTCTGACATACTCTCCTCTTCTTCCTCTTCGGATTCATATCCATTGTCATCGCTTTCTTCTTCTTCTGAATCGCTAATTTCAGAATCAAGCTGATCAACTTCTCTTGCATTATCAACTATAGCATTGTGTCTAATTAAATTAATAACTCGTTGAATTTCATGTTCATTATCACTATCATAGAGGGAGCTACTTATACTCATAGAGTCATCAGACGATTCGTCAGTTTGACTCTCACCAGAACTGTTCAAATTATTTGAACTTCTATTCCAATTCGGATTCATAATACAAACTTTGATTAAATAAATTCAAGTGTACTATTGAAATATCTTTATTTAAATGATCAAAAAATATAGTATATACAATTTTATATTAGATATATCATAGTTTTATAATAAAAATTTATTCACTGACGCGACTAGCTCTTCCAGAAAATTTAAAAGTTTCCATGATTGGCATATCGTATTGTTTTATTGAGGATGATAGTCCAACTTTGCGATTCATATAATTGAGAGCTCCTTGAATAATCTTCGCTTTGGCTTTCTCTTTCACACTCGGTTGCGAAACCATATACGGTCTATACCGAGAACTGACATCAGCGACTCCGCGCCAATTATTTGTGAGTAGACCGACTTTGTATATTTTTCCTTCAGCCCATTCACATTGTATTGGCCGCTCCAAACGATAATCAAAATTATCCGAATCCCTGACACATATACTTTGGAGAAAGTCTGGGGAAATTTCAAAAACATTGAACGCTTTGGAGAGGAAAACTTTCATCTCTTCGACATCTTTCTTGTATTTCGTAACCATTTCCAATTGTTGATTCTCAGACATCGTTAGGCCAAATGTTGTGTTAAATTTTACCTCGAGTTGAATGGTTTTATAGTGTGAGTGATGAAACCCGTTCATTTTAATTGCGCATACATATGGGCGCATAAATATAAGTGCTGCCAACTCGTGAGTGAATATATTTTTCAATATTATATTATAACTACAATAGATGGCGTTATTAATTTTTGGTTATTAAATAAAATCTAATTATGAGTATTAGAAACACTGATTTGATTGAATATTATAAATCAGCTGCCCTAATACTCATAATCAGAATAAATGTGCAGTCAGTCGGATTCGATCCCCGGTGTTCTCTTGCCAATGTCGTCTACACTAACCACTCACCTATCTCCCGTTGGTATAATAAAATCGATAATAAATAGTTTTATTACTTTCAATGGTTAAAACTCTTTATTAATAGGTGGCGTTACTCGAATATTAATAAAAACAACAAAAATTTTTCGTAAATTTGTTTTTATTTTTAAAAGAATATATATATAATAATTATACATTAGGATTATTTATATTATTTTGTCGAAACTTGAGGAATGCTTGCCACTCAGCGTCAGGGACCTCCTCTTTCTTCGTAGGAGCGTGATTGGCTGGCATCTCATCCGCTCTGACAAACGATCCAGCCCGAACAATACTCTTATTGTGTTGCCGTACGCCCTGTATAGGTAGTGGCCGGCCATCGAAAAATGTATCGGTTTCCATATTTTTGACAGCCGCCCGCGTCTCACTGTCCGTTCTATAGGGTCCAAGAATAGGTGTCGGATCGTTGTAGTACTCCCCGTTTGTGTGAAATTGATTGTGTTTTGGTTGATGTTGATTCGCATTTCTATGCGAATAGGGGACGGCCTCAATTGGCCTATGATAGCTGACCAATGGCTGGGGTTCATGATATGACTGCTCGTCATATCCTAACTTTGAATAGTTATTTCCATGTCTTTGATGCCCATGCCCTCGATCGGGTGATCGCCCTCTAGGCGGGGTTCCTCTGGACGAATGCCTGTCTCTCGAACTGTGCCGATTGCTTCTGGAGTCGCTAGACCGACGACTATTGGAGGAGCTATTGTCCTTTGATCGTGAATGAGAAGACGAATGGTGGCGATGATTTGATTCACGTGAACGGCTGCGATTCCTAGAGGAGGAGGTTTTCTCAGTTGATTCAGTGTAGGAGTGGTGCGAAGAAGTGCTACCAGTTACTGCTACCAATGCAGTAGAAGGAGGCGCAGTAATTTTTTGGGGAGAATTTGTTATCTCCGGAGTTTGAGCCAATGGCGCCTGTATTTCTGGCACTGGTGCCTGTATCGCAAGCACTGGCGCCTGTATCGCAGGCACTGGCGCCTGTATCGCAGGCACTGGCGCTTGTATCTCAGGCACTGGTGCCTGTTTCTCCGGCACCAATGCAATTGCGCCCACAATAGGGGTGGGCACAACCTCTGGTTCAACGATGACTGCGATTGGAGAAGTTGACGGACCCGCTTCTGTGTTGGCATTGGCTGGAGCATTAGCATTAGAGGCTGGCTTTGGGCGCTTCGTACCATTTTTTTTGGTCGCTGGAGATGTGCCGTAGGGAAGGGCTCCATGACTTAGGGCCTCCTTTGTTGCCGTCTCTCTTAACTTTTTAGTGGACGATTTCGGCGAAGATTTCTTTTTTGTTTTCCTCTTCTGTTTCTTCGACGAAACCGATGAACCCTTTGACGAGTCGCTGGAGCTCGACGCTGAGAAAGATTTTGGCTCCTCTTCTGAGCTGGTGTCGTCCGATTCTACATCAGTCGGAGTACGGCCAGGAACGTCGATTTTTGCAGGTGCAGGTGTTTTGATGGTTGCCAATTCTCCGTCTCTGGCAAAGGCCTTCCCATCGATTGCTACCTCGAAACGGCTGAGAAGCGCTTCGAGATCCGATGACGAATAGTCCTTTTGCCGATGAATTAGATTATTGTATTTTCGTAGCGATTTTGTCGTCTCCTGTAGGCCATAGATAACCATTGAAATTCGTCCTAAAGCTGTGGTATCCATAATATGCTGGCGTTGAGTAGTCCACTGAATAAAATATATGAAATTTATACAAAAATAATGAAAAAATAGAAGCTTTACAGTGAGTTATATATGGTTACCGCCCATTTACTTGCAAAGTTTCTAACGCCTATTCTCTACGCGCGCGCTTTACGCGTCTAATGCTTTCTAAGGCTAGAAAAATGGACTGGTCCTTTGGCAGAGATTTAACAATACGCCTAACGCTCACTCATTGGCTTATTTAAAAAAATCACGTTCTCTGGTAATGTGATTTACACTCAATCAATGAGGGAGTGCTGAGAGATAGTTCCGCTATGAGGAGAGTGCTTAGAGAGTCCTTTATGAGGGGATTCCACAGATAGTCTACAGTGGCTACCCCCCATAGGGGAGCACACAGTGAAAGTCTATAGTGGACTCCCCTATGGGGGTAGCCAGCGTGTGTTCTCTGTGGGTTCCCCTAAGGGGGAGTCCACAGAGAACACACGGTGGCTACCCACATAGGGGGAGCACACAGTGAAAGTCCATAGTGGACTCCCCCTATGGGGGTAGGCACCGTGTGTTCTCTGTGGACTCCCCCTTAGGGGAACCCACAGAGAACACACGCTGGCTACCCCCATAGGGGGAGCACACAGTGAAAGTCCATAGTGGACTCCCCCTATGGGGGTAGGCACCGTGTGTTCTCTGTGGGTTCCCCTAAGGGGGAGTCCACAGAGAACACACGGTGGCTACCCCCATAGGGGGAGCACACAGTGAAAGTCTATAGTGGACTCCCCTATGGGGGTAGCCACCGTGTGTTCTCTGTGGGTTCCCCTAAGGGGGAGTCCACAGAGTACCCACGGTGGCTACCCCCATAGGGTGAGCACACGCTCACTCATTGGCTTATTTGAAAAATCACGTTCTCTGGTAACGTGACTTGCACTTAGACTATAAGGAGAGCGCTATGAGAGGGTTCTATCTATGAGGAGAGTGCTGGAGAGGGTTCTATCTATGAGGAGAGTGCTGGAGAGGGTTCTATCTATGAGGAGAGTGCTGGGAAGGGTTCTATCTATGAGGAGAGTGCTGGAGAGGGTTCTATCTATGAGGAGAGTGCTGGAGAGGGTTCTATCTATGAG
>JAQGBR010000086.1:0-20210 GCA_034698525.1 Achipteria nitens | reverse complement strand
TGGAAGTCCACTTTCAAAGTTAATGCGGAAAAACTGGGCACATGTTCTTTAAGTTTCATTAGTCGATCCACTGATATCAGCCGAATCGAGAGCTCTTCAGTTACTTTACAAGTAATCAAATTTATTAATATTTAAACAATTAATGGAATTTTTGATTACAGATCTTCGACCCCTTGAGAGTAATTCCGTCGAACATTACTTTAATAGTTGGCGACTACTTTCAAGTCACGACTATTGGAGGGCCACAACCGCAGAGAAATATAGAATTTTCCTTAATTGATGAAAGTGTGGCCAGAGTTGACTTTAATGGTCTGATAGTCGGATCAAAATTAGGGAAAACTAAATTAATTGCTCGGGTATTAAGTGTTGAGAACATGGAATACTCGAGATCTGAAATTGAATTATATGTCGTGAATCTCAACAAAATTAAAATTATTAGTCAAACCAATCACTTAAAGATCGGATCACAACTTCCTCTCTATCTTTTTGGTGGCAATGAGTTTGAAACTCCCTTTAGTTTTGGCACAAGTATACCGTCTTTAGAGATAAAGTGGAGTGTTAGCAATGAAAATATCGCTCTTATCGAACAAACCTTTCAAAGAGTGAGTCATTTAAACAATTGTTTAAAATAAATATTTGAATTAATTATGTTTTTCTAGACTGGAGTCGTTGACGACAGTTCCAGTGCTATTTCTGTGAGACTTAGAGGTATATCTTCTGGTATCGTCTCAATTAAAGTGAGTGTTGAGTCTAAAATCTCACCAAAAGATGAAAATTTGCGGCAAATTTTTGAGAATAAGATTTTAAGTGATAGCATTCAAATACATGTATTTCCGTCGTTCGCTCTGATGTCAAACGGAGAAACTATCGAAGAAAGTGTTATATTAATGACTCCCAACTCTCAACTTTCCCTTCAATCCAATCGTATGGGAGAGTCAGACATTGATTTTGAACTCCTGGACGCTAAACAACTTAAGCTTTCGTGTGGTGTCGAGAGATGTGTGCAATCGGGTGACACCTCTGAAGTCTCTTCTTTGATGATTAGAACAACAGAAAAGTTTGGATTAACTTATTTCTCAACTTATCCTCTAATAGTCGACAAGATTTCATATCTTATGGTGAATCCAATTAATAATTTTATTTCTGGTCAAACGATTAGTGTCTTCCCTATTGGGTCTGAATTACAAATTCGGGTCACATTTCATGATAACATCGGACGTAAATTTGTCTCATTTCGGTCCCAAATTGGTTGGACTCTTTCGAGAAATGATTTAATCCGAATATCTCGAGCTTCGGATAACACCACTCTTAGGATTCTTTCTTTAAAAGAGGGCCGAACTCTTGTCAAAGTGTTCGACATAGAAAATGGAGTCCTCGACTTCTTCAATGTTGATGTCGGCCCTGTTATTGAACCAAACGATCTTAAGATAAGTGTCGGTGAAGTGGTCTGTCTTCGCTCTAAACTAATGACTTCCAAATCAGGCATTTGGTCCGTAGAAAATGAGAGCGTGGGTCACATCGATAAGGATAAAGGAGTGTTTGTCGCTCGAAATGTTGGACACACTTTAGTTAACTGGATATCAACTAATAATTTAAATACTTATACATCCATTGATGTGTTGCCACCAAAAAAGTTTACTTTAGATACACAACACTTCAATGGCATCACTAATAGTATGAGTCATTCGCTGCCGATAGTGATTGTCAGCCAAAATAATGTCGTCCAACGAAGACATTGTGACTCTTCTGTTGATATTTTCAGTTTAGATATCACTCGAAGTCCATTCAAATGTGAGATCGCTTTTGATAACAATTTTCAGATTAACTCGATTTGGAATATTGACATTGGATTCGATATAGAGTCCGGTCAATGGTTTTGTCGATTTAATCCTAAAGCAGGACTCAATTTGGCAGAAATGTCACAAATCTCTGGAAATGTTTCAATATCTGTGATGATGTCGTCCCCCATACGAGAAATTCACACAATTAGTGTACCATTTTTACCAGCTTTTGATGTCTCTCAAAAACAAGTGATATTAAGCCCCGACCAATCGAAGGCTTACATTAGTGTTCATTCCGTGCCTTTAGTTCTTCAAAGTTTGTCTATAATTTCATCAAATGTTGAAATAATTGAAACCACAAACTATGGTATAATTGGAAATACTTTAAAAGTGGAAATTGTTTTCAAAAGTTGGGACATATTTTCAAACGATGTCTCAAATCTTCATATTTTAATCACTTCTAAAATAACGAAACAAATAATTAAAATTCCGATTCAAATAAAACTGTTTCGACACAATATTCAACAAATCTCTACCACTTATCAGTTCTTAAGAGACAATACCTTTAAATTATTTTTTACCACAATTTTGGGCATCGCTTTCGTCGCTCTATTTATGAGATATTATTTCTCAAAAATGAATCGCAATCCGAGACCACTGACAGTGGATTCTGTGTCTCCTTTCGATACGCCATCATTTAGGGGTCAGAGAAGTATGTCTTTGATTGTCATTAAATAGTTGTTTAATTTAATTTAATTGCAGCTTACAATTACACACCATCTCAACACACTTCCAGCTCTTCGTCACCCCTATCCAGTCCACGTGTGGGACGTCCATTGTATTCGGTTCCAAACACATAGGTTTCTAATTTTTAATTAGTTTGAAATTATATTAAATTCAATTATTGCTAATTAAGGCTCGCATTAATCCATTGATTCATTACTTAACTAATTATTTTCTAATTATTTTCTAATTATTTTTGATTTTCAAATGAGTTTTAGAGATTTAATTAATTATATGCAGAGCTTAGAAATCTTTTTGACTAATTTTGGCTCAAATTGTGATAATTTTATTTTTATTAATTAATTAATTAATGATTAAATAAATATTTTTCAAATGCTATTTATTTATCAAATGATGGTTATATGGACAGGTGCTCAAGCTTACATAATGACATAACCATGACCAATTTCAATGTCGAAATTTTGTCAATTTTAATGTTAATTAATTTTTAAATCTAAAAAATTCATTTTGAAATATACCGAACCACTCAATCATCTGTTGTTTTACACTCTTCTTGTCTTAGCATTAGTTTTGTAAAAACAGTAGTATTTGATTGAAAGCCATAAATTTTTTTCACCAAAAATAGACTAAAATTTTGATCTCTATTTTTATCAATTTTTCACATCATTTACTGTTTTTCTCTAAGAAAATGTGTTAGAAATGAGATGAGAGTCAGGACTGAATTGAAATCAAATATAATAGAAATTAATTTTTTGTTTCTTCTGAACGATATTAAAGTAGAGCTCATATTATAGTTGTGTTTAGAAAAGTGAAAAAATAGTGGAAATCGTCAGTCTGTGAGTCTGTCACGCATTTAATAAATTATTGGCTCAAATATAATGCTATCATTCAAACGCCTACACATTGCCTGATAGGCATTGATTGATGTGCGGCTAACCAGTGCTTAACCTCTTAATGCTTTGAGCCATTTGTTACTTCCTATTCATATTATAAGAAAAAATATCATTAGAATTGAGTTACTCCTGAAAATTGTGGCCATTTTTCAATCTCTCAATAGTTATGAATAGTTATGAATAAATTGTTTGGTCGACCGTTTGAACCGATAATACATTGTATAACATATGGACTCAAAAAATACAATTTACAACTTTTGGGATCATATCAGCAGCCAGTCCTCTAACAATAGCCAGTCTATAATGTGATACATAATAACTGATTCTATCATATTTTTATAACATATGAAATGATATTACTATAAAGTTGTTATTCTGTACTCTATTATTGGTTTACCTCAAAATAGAGACGGAAAGAGTCAGTAATTTAGTAATCGATTGACAATTTGATGACCGGATCAGAACATCTGCGCCAAACATCACAACAATCGGTGCAAAATGTGTTCACAAATTTTTATCCACTTTTCAAATGTCAATAGTATTGTCTGAGAATAGACTGATCTGCATATAGTGTGCATCAACTTATTTAATGCCACTTTAGGCCAATGTGTCGACTCTATGGTCTCTATGATTAATTACCGGTTCTATTGTATTAATGGCTTTCATTGTCTCACAAATAGATATTTAGGATTGGGTTAGAGTAAAGTGGCGAACGATAATCACTTGATTCCCTTTCCTTCTTCATTACCAATTAATTCATTTGCAGAGAGGGCTGATTGTGATTAGGGCTCGACTCCAATGAGTGCAATGCGCCCAATGAGCCCAACACCACGTTTGGAACCAACTGTGCACTACTCTAAAGGCAAATAATATGATTAATTAAGGGCTCACTTTACTAAATATCAAAACAAAAGACTGTTAGCCTATGAGTACAGACATTGAATTTCTTTAAAGTTAATGCAATGGTATTATCACTGATTTTAACGATGAGAGGCTAAAAAGAGAGAGGGATGGGGGGTATCAGTGTTTTCACTTCAATGCACTTCACTCTCATCTTTGAGTAAATATTTTTTACCTCAACTGTAATCACAAAACAGAGCACTGAGTTGTGATTCTATGCATTTGTATGCGTTTGTGTCACACTTTAACTAATGATCGCCAAAAAAGTAAATACATTTTCATTGCAAAGCCGGTGTCGACTGCATTGTGGCTGAGATTAATGCAATGCTTTTGATAAATGATGTCTCGATTCTGTTTGCAGTCCTCGAATCCAATCTAATATAACACTTCTCTTATTCGCAATCATTTAATCTGATTCACAGCCAATCGACACAACACTTATCGCTATCTTTTCAAATGATATTCAGTTCACATAAATCGTTGATTCTTTCGATTCTCTATTAAATTATTGTTTCGTTTCAGTGATTGCAAGCATTGGATAGCGATTTGACATAAAAGAGATTTTGTTATAAATTTTTTTACTCTCGAATATAAAACAAGTCTATGAATGGGATGTTCGACAAAATGTTGGGCTAATAACTGCTATAAACTTGATGTGGAGTACGTGCACAGCAATTATGGACATTTCTAATGGTTGTTGTGTCGGTGCGCTCGACAACACTCAGAGGCTATCGAAACAGAAACCGAATACAAAGAAAAAGCATTTTAAGGCAGTTAATAGTCGGCGTAAGCGTACATTTAGTGCCATATTTTAAGGATAAAGCCATTCATTTTTGACATTTCATATAACATTGAAGATGAGATGCGCTCTCATATAGCACTGCACCCACACTATTGTCAAATGAATTACTGCTTCAAAATTTCAAATGACCACAACATTAAAAATACTATATTTTTCTTTTCTAAAAAAGTATAAAAGAATAGAAGAGACGAATTCCTGAGAAATTTAAGTGCAATCATAAAACTGGTGTTCATTCAACCGTTTCCATCACTAATACCATAACAGTATTTCTACACATTTTCTCCTAAACTATATTCACAACAGTTATAAAAATGTCATTTTTGTCCGAAACCACACAAATTCTAATTTCAAAAAAGTCAATGTTTTAAGAATACATATGTGATCTAATAATGACCTAGATAACGTTCTCCACTCGTTTGTTTTATTAATACTTTTCTAACAAATCGTTTAAATTGAATATACTAGCTGATTAAAAATCGTCAAATTATCTAGTTTATTTCACATAAAAATTAAGATAAAAACTACTGGTTTTCTAGATTTGAAACGAACTCCAAACGGACATATTTACAAATCTATATAACAACTGCATTCAATTAGTATTTCTCTTAGAAATCTATAATTTCTGAAGAGATGCTGTTAGTGATAAGGGACAGACAGATGGGATGAGAGCATCAGTTCTGATATATTACAGTCATTGCACAGAATATTGGGGAGAGAGAGAGAGAGAGAGAGAGAACGAAATTCAGTGAATATTTTTGGATATTTTATGTTTGAAAACTTTTGGTCGCATTTCTTGACTCAATTTTGACAAATTTCTCGTTATTTTCATTAAATTTATCGAAAATGTCTTAAAATTATTATCTTAAAAGAAGTGAAATCTTTTTGTCACCACTTTTTGACAATAAATTTAAAGCTAATTCTGTTTGCAATGTCTTTATCTGATTCAATGAAAGAGTTGCCGAAAATAATGATAGCATTGAATATAAATTTATTGTTTAAATACAGTAATCGTTTGAATTGAAACCAAATGTTTTGTTGAAATCATTTGAATTAATTTAAACAGAAGAGGGAGAGAGAAGACAACCCGAAAGCTAACAGATATGCCTACAAATAAAATAAGTCATATGTGTCTGAAAACTGATTTCGCGGCAAAATACCAAAGAATTTGATAAAACTCCAGTCCTTCTGTCAGAACTGAGCCCAGATTTCAGCTTATTTTCCACTTTTAGTTCTCTATTTTAATACAAGTATTGATAAAAAAGCTTTTTTCTCCTCTCATTTGATTATCTCTACCAATACTGAGCCCTGACTTACGACTCGCGATGTTATTATGTCAGACATAAGCCATGATATTATTTGATATTTTCTGGTGATATTCAAACTGAAAACATTAGTTTTTGTGCTCACATTTGTGCTCAAAACTCAACTCATTTTTCGATAAAAGGCTAATAAATATTTGGAATAAATCTTTTTCCATAACATTATTATTATTAGTGGTTATTATATCTGAGAGAATACAAGAATATCACTCAAGTTATTGAGTTTCAGCACAAGAAAGACTATAAGAGTGATGTGGTGTAGACCAGGACAGCAAAAGCCAGCAAACTTATTAGCTGAGGCCAAATATTGGGTCCCACCCTTATTGCAATAATAATTATTGTGTGAAATGCTTTCCTCCGTTTGAATTCAATTTGAATGAAATTTTAGTGTAATTTCTCCGACAATTCAATTTCATTGTCATTATTTGTGATTTACTGCAAATTAGTTCAGTATTTACACAAAAATCAACGATTAATTTGAAAATATATGCAAACCTAATGCGGACACAGAATCGTAGTAATTAGATATGGAGTCGATATAATTCAATGAAATGTTTAATAATCTCTAGAATTAGTCAACACTTGATAACAGTTTACGATTTGGGCGCCGGTTCTCAAAGGAAACAATAAAAATAAAAAACTGCAAAATCTGTAGTAAATTATAGCCCAAAAACTAACATTCGATGAAAAAGGAACCAAAAGAGGATATAATAAGGCTTATTGGAGGTATAGCTATTGGAGCTAGACCATTTTTTGTCAAATACTTATTTAGACAATTCTAATGTTTATTTAAATATAAGATTTAGTTTTACCGTTAATTTTGAGATTACGTGAGAAATATATCGCAAACATTAGACTCACTTCAATGCACTTTTCAAACATATATTGTAAGCAAAAAAACTTTATTTCTATTTTCAGTAAAAACAGTCGTTTCTATCGTATAACTTGTCGTCTATACTAACCCTTCCTTTATATCAGACACAAGGCTTTGACGTAATGTTAATAGTCTTCAATTATCTGATGACCAAAACTCAGGACAGAGTCTGTTCACCAAAAAGACATTTTTCGCGGATTTCAAAACTGAAGAATATTTTGCTATCGATTTAGACATTAATTATAATTCATTTTTAAAATAATTATTAGTTTTTAAATATTTTTCTAATAATTAATAATTTATTAGACATTTGTTTCTAATTTTAATACAATATTTAGTTTTAATTTTATTATTTTTGAATAAAAAAGACTTAAAATTAAAATTTAATTCAATTAAAAACTTTTTTAACTCAAAAATTAAATTAATGGAAATTTCCATTAAAGAAGTTTTGTATAAAAGTAAGTGCCCTCCGGGCTTACTTCGGGCTTAAATATCTAGTTTCGTCGCGTAGCGACGAAACATTTCTTCGCCACCGGATTCGAACCCACCATCTCTTATTCGTTGTCGTGCGTTTGCTTACTGAGCTGCTATGACCGCCCACCCACCCTTTCCTTAAAAGATATATTTATTACTAATTCAGGACTTATGATATTTTTTTTAAAGAAGTGTTTATTAAATAAAAAAGTAAACTTTTTATTTGAGAAAAAAGTCCGGGAGTGAGAATCGAAATCTAGCTCTAGCCTTCAAAGGCAAAGACGTTACCACTACACCATTCACCCAAAAGATATAAAAATATTCTTAAATTATTTGATTAATACTAATAATTATAAGTTTTAAACTTTTGTTGTCTTTTAGTTATTTAATATAATATAAATTTTAAGACATTTTGTGATAAAATATAATTTCAATAATGGATAATATTTTTATAAATTTATATATTTAATCCCACTGTTAATAAAGACTTTGGTGGGGGTCCTTAACATCGACCCAAATACAAGTTTTCAAAAAATGTAATTAAAAATTACAAAATCTGTGATATAATAGAAATTTTATAATTATTGTAATAAATGTTTTGTTTAACATTTTCCCAAAACCATTGCGAGTAACGCCATTCGGACATACATTCCTCCCTCCGCTTGTCTGAAATATGCGGCTCTTTTGTCGTAATCTAAATCTCGTCTAAAATAAGAAAATAATCGATTAGTTATCGAATAAACAATTGAAGACAAAACTAACTCTATTTCGTTGAGTCGCGGCAACGGATGCATTACAATCATATTTGTCTTCGCTTTTGTCATCAGTTGAGGAGTTACCACATAATGTCCACAACACTCTCTGTACTGCACTTCATCTGAAAACCTTTCCTTTTGAATTCGAGTCATATAAAGAACATCTGTTTCGGGTAAAGCATTCTCTAAAGAATCAATTTCTTTGTATAGAATTCCTTTATTTTGGAGATAAGTCTTCACTTCTTCAGGCATTCGGAGTTGAGTTGGAGACACAAATTGAAGAGTTATTCCCTTATAGTTTGTCAACAAACGCGCCAATGAGTGAACAGTACGTCCATTCGCCAGATCTCCAACTAATGTGATCTGAAATTCAAATGATTGACAAAAATTGGTTTTAAGAAATCAAAAAAGTATTGATTTAAAGACAAACCACTAAATTGTTGACAGTTCCGATCTCTTCTCTAATAGTGAAGACGTCAAGTAATGCTTGTGTTGGATGCTCTCCGACTCCATCCCCTGCATTGATCAATGGTTTGCCGCAATACTGTGCTACTTGAGCTACGGCTCCTTTCTGTGGATGTCTGAGCACAACCACATCACTATAGTTAGCCATAATACAAATCGAATCTTCGAGTGATTCGCCTTTTTTAACAGAAGAGAACTCTTCATTTAAATAAATGACAGAACCGCCTAATCTTTGCATCGCAGCGGCAAACGAACAGCAGGTTCTTGTGCTGACCTCATAGAATATAGAGGCCATTACTTTGCCTTTTAGTATATTTTCTATTGGAATGATTTTATTATCACTTTCTCTTTCAAATGGTCTTTCATTAGCGACACAAACCCTAAACCTGTGCGCTAAATTGAATAAATAGTGGAGCTGTTGGTGATTAAAGTCTTCGACAGAAAGGATGTGTCGACCGATTAGTCTCTGGACTGTGAACAGAGCCGGAGATGACATTGGAATCACTTTCACAGGAGAACTGTTTAGTGTTACAGAAAGGGGTTTAGAATACAGTCTATTCCTCTTTTGATTATTAATTCCCAATTCTTTAAACATTTCGGTATATATTTCTGAGGTATCGGTCCTTCTTTTTTCGCTTTCATTTTCTTCATTTTTATTGACATCTTTTCCTTCCATTAAATTCAAATCCATTTCATTTTCAGCTGAATTTTGAACAGAAGTTTTGAATATATTCTGTCCAAAACCTTCTGTAGCCAACACTTTATTGTCGACAAACACCACTTCATTACGTAAGACAACTCTTCTGACTCTTCCGATGACTTTCCTTCCGGTGAATGGAGTCCAACCAGATTTAGAGAATGGCATCGCTTCAGGTATAACCCATTCCTCATCCAAATCCACTTCAATATGAGTATCGGTTTGATCCGGAATATTGAAAATCTGTTTCGGATTCCAATACATTCTTTTCCACAAATCATTTAAAGTAAGTCTTCCCTCTTTAACTGCAGTTAACAGAAGGGGTAAAGTAGTCTCTAAACCCGGAAATCCGGGCGGAGATTTCGAATCATCCTTTTCAGAGCGGGTGTGCGGCGCGTGATCTGATGCGAAGATATCGATTACACCCATATTATCCCACAAAGCCTTTTGATCTCTAAGTGATACCAGACATGGCTTAACACTACTTCTATTTTGACCGATAAAATCGGTATCTTCGTTGGAAAGGAAGAGGTGATGAGGGGCCACCTCACAGGTCACTTTAATGCCCTTCTCTTTGGCCGCTTTAATAATCAGAATCTCTTCCTTTCGCGCCACGTGACAGATATGGATGTGTCGATCGTAAATGTGTGCTAAGCTTATGACAGCAGCGGTTGTCTGTTGTTCTGCGTGAGCACAGATCGGCATATTTTTGGGCCAATTTTCAAAATGTTTCATCCAATTAGTCATTTCACTCAACCGGAGGTCACCGAAAGTGTTATTTAAATACATTTTAAGAGCCATCACTTGATTGGTTTTAGCGATTTTGGACACAACTTCTGCGTTATTATCTGTTGCCCCCAAATATAAGGCGTAATCACATTTCGCTCCTTTTGAGGCCAGTCTTGACTCGAGTTCATAGCTTTCAAAATCAGTGATCGGAGGCTTTGTATTCGGCATCTGTTTAATGGTTTTATTAAAATTGATTATATTTTTCACTATAAAAGATGAAATAACTTACGACTCCAATCAAAGTGATACCTCCCGCCAGCGCTGCTTCTGTACCAGAAATGAAATCTTCTTTGTACTCATCTCCGGGTTGTCTGATGTGTACGTGAATATCGATAAGTCCGGGCATTCGTATAATTCTATTAGAAGTGAGACAATCGATGTGAGTCTTTACGGGAGGGTTTCCATCAATCAGTTTTAAAGCCTCGACCAGAAGTTTAGCGCACTTCACATCAGATATCAATGGAATGGCATAATCCACAGCAAATCGTCGGTACCGATAACCCTGAGTTGAGACTCTTCGAGCGCCAACACTTCTCATCGGCAAATTGATTACTAAATCAAATTCTTTGGTGGACAGGAAGTGTGCGATATCGTTGAGCTTAACTTTTTCTTCGTCTTCAATGAAAGGCCAGTCCACTGCTTCGACTTCAATACCCTTTTCATTATAAAAGTCAGCGGTTCCTAAACTGGCGTACAATCGATATCCCATTTGAAAGAGAGTCCTAATACTCGGCAATAATTCAGTTTTATGTTTATGGGTTCCGATTGACAACAAAGCGATTCTCTTCTTAGGTATTCGAAAGCCAGTGCTCAGCATTGCCTTCAGATAAGCTTCGTATCGGTTTTCTCCAAAACAGGCCACTTCTCCAGTGCTGGCCATTTCTACGCCAAGTGTTACGTCTGCACCCATTAGACGAGAAAACGAAAATTGAGGCACTTTTACGCCAACTCTTTTAGAATTTGGATGTCCTATTCGGGTCTCTTTAGTAAAGGTTAAGTCAATTGGTTGGACGGGTTGACCCATAATGACCTGAGTGGCCAATGCAACCATATCGCAGTCTAATGTCTTCGAAACAAAAGGAAAGGATCGCGAAATACGAAGATTGCATTCAATTACTTTCAAATCGTCATCTTTTGCCATGAGTTGCATATTGAAGGGGCCGTTAACTAACAATTCTTTTCCAATTACTTCACAGATTTTTCTTATATTCGCTAATGTCTTAGGAGTTAAATCCTGGGGTGGAGTCACAAGAGTGGCGTCACCCGAATGAACGCCAGCGTTTTCCACATGTTCTGAGACAGCCATACAAATGACTTCCCCCTCCTTTGCCACTGCGTCCACATCTATCTCTTTGGCTTCAGTAATGAACTTCGATATAACGACCGGATGTTCCTTACAAACAGCCGTCGCTTCTTTCAAATAGTTTTCTAAACAAAGCAGAGAAGTGTTTGAGAGAAACTTAAATCAATAGAGTTTTGTCGATCACCCCTTCCACACATCAATAGTTTTGAATATATTAAAAATTGAAAATTTTTAGAAATCTTTACAATGGTTTTGAAAATTTCAAAAATGGACATGGACATGGAGGTGGAGGTGGTGACCGTCGACTCAAATACATTGTAATTAAAAATCATTTATTAAAACAATTAATAATTAGAGAAATGACTCTAAATATTGAAAACTTACCCAAATTTCGGACAGAATTTGCGACATTCATTGCTGCGCCCGACAATACATAAGAAGGTCTGACAATACAGGGATAACCATTTTTCTGACAAAACAGTTTTGCTCTGTCGATATCAGTAATCTGTTCCCAAATAGGTTGATGTATTCCTTTACTGTCGAGTAAACGCGAAAATTTGTACCGATTTTCTGCGTTATCTATAGATTCGGGAGAAGTGCCTAAAATTCTAACGTTTTGTCGGAATAAATCCATTGCAATATTGTTTGGTAACTGTCCGCCCATACTTAGAATTATGCCTTCGGGTTCTTCTAAATCATAGATTTCCATAACTGTCTGTTAAATAAAATTCAAATCAATTATAAAATTAATTTTTAAGTCAATTATACTTCGAATGAAATCTCTTCAAAATAAAGTCTGTCACACATATCGTAGTCAGTGCTCACAGTTTCGGGATTACAGTTAACCATAACTGTTGTTTTGTTCATCTGTTCATTCATTACAGATAAGTCAGTCAAATAAAAACATTTTATGATTAACCCAAACCTTTGTGAGCTGTTGAACACATCCAACGGCACAGCAGTCAAATTCAACTGATGACCCAATCCGATAGACACCGCTTCCTAATACCATAACTCCATTACTGGGTTTTTCGATATCATGAGCGGTGCCGTTATATGTTAAATAGAGATAATTAGTTATTGCGGGCCATTCAGCAGATACTGTGTCCACACGTTTGACGACTGGTTTAATATTGGAATCGATTCGCAATTTTCTTACAACTAATTCATTACTTCCAATGCATTCGGCGATCATTTTATCAGAAAATCCCAATTTCTTTGACTTCAATATAATTTCGGAATTAATAGAATTTGGATCCGAACGGAAAGACCTCAATATTTTTAGATTATCAATAATAGATTTAAATTTATAGAGAAACCAGGGATCGATTTTAGTCAAATCGTAGAGATCCTTAACAGTGCACTCGTCATAAAGAGCTGAGGCCAATGCAAAAATTCGTTTATCAGTTGGAAATTCGAGTTCTTGTTTACTATGTTTTTTCAAATACGGATCAAATCCATTGACACTTTCGTCAACCATTCGTAAAGCCTTTTGAAAGGTCTCTTCAAATGTTCTGCCGATCGCCTAAACAAATGGTAAGTTTAAAACATATGTTGTATTATAATTAAGACAAAAACAATACCATAATCTCTCCGACGCTCTTCATAGAGCTTCCGATCTGATGACTAACTCCCGTGAATTTGCCTGAAATCAAACATTAATTAAATTCAATTCAATTCAATAGAATTAAAAATCGAACCCAAATCCCAGCGCGGAATCTTAACCACACAATAATCAAGACTGGGCTCAAAGCATGCAGTGGTTGAACCGGTGACGCTATTGACCAGTTCTGAGAGTGGAATATGAAGAGCCAGTTTAGCTGCGATGTAAGCCAATGGATATCCGGTAGCTTTACTCGCGAGGGCAGAGCTTCGCGAAAGTCTTGCGTTGACTTCAATTATATAAAAATTTTCGGAATCCGGACTCAAAGCGTACTGAATATTACACTCTCCTATTACTCCCAGATGTCTGACCACTTTGATAGCCATAGTTCTCAATTTATTATACTCATTATTGGTAAGTGTCTGACTCGGGGCGACAACAATCGATTCTCCGGTATGTATACCCAATGGATCCACATTTTCCATATTACATACAGTAATGCAATTATCGTAAGCGTCTCTCAGCACTTCATATTCTACTTCTTTCCATCCCTTTAGACTTTTATCGAGAAGGACTTGATTTGAATGAACTAAAGCCTGTCCGACAATTTTTCTGAGTTCTTCGGATGTATTGGCAAAACCTGAGCCCAAACCACCCAAAGCATAGGCAGATCTAACGAGTATAGGGTAACCCAATTCTTCTGCAAATACAAGAGCCTCTTCGACAGAATAGGCAGCTTTATTGGGAGCCACTTCACCCCCAACTTCTTTAACTTTTATGCCGAACTTTTCCCTGTCCTCTGAGTCTATAATAGAACTGATTGGTGTTCCCAAGACTTCGACCTCATAATCAGCTAAAACGCCACTCTTTTCCAACTCAATACCACAATTGAGTGCTGTCTGTCCGCCAAACATAAGAAATATTCCGTCGGGTCTCTCACAACGTATCACTTCTGACACATATTCGTGAGTTATGGGCAAAAAGTATACCTTATCTGCCAAACCAGGAGTTGTCTGAACGGTTGCGATATTGGGATTAATGAGAACCGTTTGGATCTTTCGTTCCTTCAAAGCTTTTATTGCTTGAGAACCCGAGTAATCGAATTCTCCTGCCTGTCCTATGGAAAGACCTCCTGAACCCAAGATTAGAATTTTATGCGGATTTTTAATATAGTTTTCACGAATTGGATGCAAAATATTGAAAGAAAATCGTTTCTTAATCCTATCGACAACCGATAACTCTTCGTTTCCCTCTAAATGTGAAGTAATCGTATCCAAGAATATGTCGAAAAGAAATTCCATATCTTCGGGTCCGGCCATATGTTCTGGGTGGAATTGAACACTGAAGTAGGGCTTAGTTTTGTGGGCAATGCCTTCATTACTGCCATCGTTTGCATTCGTAAATAAAGGAATCCATTCGTTCGGTAATGAATTGCAGTCCACAGCAAAGCCATGATTTTGAGAAGTAATACAACAGTTGATTGTATTGAGAAAGCGGGCGGGTTGGTTGTGGCCTCGGTTACCGTATTCCATCTTATAAGTAGAGGCGCCCGCAGCCAATGACAGTAACTGATGGCCCAAACAAATACCAAAAACTGGACAAAAGATATCTTTCCTTTCGATTATAATTTTAATATTATCTATGGTTTGTCTGCATTTGGAGGGATCTCCCGGACCATTACTAATGAAAATTGCATCAAAAGTTTTAGTCTGTTCTGCAAATGGATAGTCCCAGGAAACCACATGAACCTGTGCTCCTCGTTTGGTCAAACATCTGATTTGATTGTTTTTAATGCCACAGTCGACCACTAAAATGCGAGGAAATCCCTTTTCGTTATAGACTCGAGAGGTTTTGATCGAAACCTCGTCCACTAAATTGTCTAAATTTGGATTTTCAAATTGGAGAGACCTCTCTATTTGATTACTATCAAAGATTATTCTTCCCAAACAACTGCCTTTATTTCGTAAATATTTGGTCAGTTCCCGAGTATCGATGCCTTCAATCCCCGGAACTTTATTGTCGTAAAGGTATTGATTTAGCGATTGATTTGCGTTCCAATGATTATAATTGTGAGACAATTCTCCGACAATCAGTCCTATCGGCCATACCTTATATGATTCGAACCTCTTTTGAAGACCGAATTCATCGGTTTCTGATTGACTACTAATACCATAGTTTCCGATCAAAGGATAGGTCAACACTAATATCTGTCTATGATATGAAGGGTCAGTCAGAGATTCAGGATATCCAACCATTCCTGTCTGGAAGACTACAAATAAAAATTAATTTAAGAACCATTTTATTTGAAATAATTAATTACTGACCGACTTCTCCGGCAACGGATGCCTCATATCCGAAGTGTATGCCTTCAAAAGTTGGGCCGTCTTTTAGAATGAGCAGTGCTTTCATATCTGATTCAATTTTGATGTTCTGTCGATTAAAAGTTTATTTTCAGTGAAAAAACTTTATTTGTTTGACAAAACTTTTCCAAAAGCATTGAATTTCATAAAAATGAGAAAATAATGTTATAATGGATTGTATTCTTAGAAGAATGGACTTTAGATCACAAAATTGATATTTGAACTGAAATCCAAAATTTGTTGAAACACATGACTCTCTTAAAGCGCACACACATGACATGTAAATCAGATTCAGACAAATAAGTGGTTAAACATCTCTCAACTTCTAAACGAATTACAGCTAAAACTTTATTCTACTCTAAAACGAGCGCTTAGTTTACATTCGATTCAATACTTATTTCTAGTCTTTCAGTGAATCAAAACTTCAATTAAAGTGAAATTTTATTTTTGTTGCAAAAAATTTAAAAAAAATACATAAATTGTATGAAAAAATTATTATTTCAGAGAATATTATAATTGAAAAATGATTAAAAAATTAGATATAATTTTGAATTATCGCAAAGAATTATATCGAATAAAACTAAAAGTTCTGATAATTGTTTAAATCTATTAGTAGTATATTATCACAAAAAAGATTAAAATCTGATTAATAATAGAATTAAGTAATTATCCAAATAATAAGAATTATGAACTGAAGATCCAATTACTCGGAAGAGTCGCCGGAATTAGTCACGACTTCAGACTTGCGTTTCACCACTTCTGCCACTTTTTCGCCCTATTTTTCAAAATAAATAAATGTTTGAAAAATGATAGGAATTCCTAAATTAATTGAATGGTCAGTCAAACTATTCTAAAATAAATTAATTGATTCAAACATTGAAATATTAATCAAATGTTAAATGGTTTGTCCAAAAACACCGGAAGTTTGTTGTAGTAATTAATTGTTATTCGAGAAGAGGTAATATCACCACAAAATCCAATTAAAACAAAATATTTTTGCATACATTAAGTTTCAAACGATCCGAACGAGACTTCAAAAATAGATTTCGTTTTTGGTTTGCGTTTGCGATTCTTTCACTGATATGATTACGAGAACAGCAACAGTTCTCTTTGGCCGATAGGCCATCCCTATGGCTGGCTTTCACTCGACTTATATGTTGTTTCTAATCGTTATTAGGAATTGATTTTTTAGAAATCAAATGCAATTAAACCTCAGTTTAGAGAATTTTATCACTAATATTAGTTCAAAGAAATCTAAATTAAGTCAATTATAACTCATAAAAAGACAGATAAAGAGATTTAATAGTTATTGAACTGAAAAAGTTAAGGTAAGAGTGACTCACGTGCTCTTTGAGTCTTTCCTGAATCTCTCTTACAATTAATTCTCTATTTTTTTGTGCGTTTTGTAGTTTAGACTCTAATTTATTTTTTAACGAATCATTCGAGTGGTGCGAGTCTTCCACTTGTTTTCGCACCTCATCTACGTGTTTGTCCTATAATTATAGCCGTGTTTTCTTAAGTTAAACAAATTAAACACAGAATTCCTCAAACGATTCCGGATTTCACGAAAAATTTATCATTAAAAACAAATTAAAAATATAGCTATTATTGAGAGCAAACAGAATATAACCGACACTTATATTAATTCGTAATTAAAAGTATTACTAAATAAGGAGATAATTGAAAATAATTCAAATATAAATACATTTTAACTCTATTTTGTGTTTAAATGAGATCTTTATCACAAGACTTTTATAAATATTTAGCTTAAAAACTGAGAATTTTTAGCCAGAAGTGAACATCTAATCAAAACTCTTATCTAATGAAAGGTCTCTAAACTCTTAAATTATAGTAATTTTAAAAATTATAGAATAAAAACAGAAAACAAATCGATTAGTTGTCTGAAAATTTGATGAACTTATAAATCGAATCATTAGTCGAAAACAATAAGAAATGGAACCGAAATCCGGAATAAATATTAATCGAAATCTAAAATACATGATATCGAAGTCGTTCCTGAAGTGCAGCTATTTTTGCTTCACGTGATTCAGCAGCCGTTGCGATCCGTAGTTTTATTGAATTTAATTTATCCTTTGCTGGCAAAAGGGTTTCATTAGAAAGCCTTCTTTTGGCCTCAACTCGGGTTACCTTTAATTTGTTAATCAATCAAAACATTTGAACTAATATTCAATTATTTGTTTAAAACATTAATTTTCTTAAATAATAACAAATTATGTGTTCAGTCGAGAGATTAAAACTATAACCAAAGAATGTAAGCATTAAATCATTCAATTTTATGATAAACTATTATAATTAAAAAATAACTTAATCTTATCTTAGTCTCGAATATTTGAAATCACAAGGAAATAGCCAAGGTATTTTAGGAGCAATAAAGGGAATGGCAGACCATAAGCCATTTTTGGCACAAATTAGCCGTTTTCGGCGTAAATTATTTTAAATCTTATTTCCCGAAAATGTCAGTCTCTATACATTTTAAAAAACGACTCATCTTATGAGTAGCAGATTATCAAAAATCTTGGCTTTTGTGAAAATATGCCCTTAAACTGTTTGAAATCATTACAACAAATAGATTGCAATTACTTTCTAATAGAAACCAATTTTAAAAATATTTTTAAATCAATAAAACGATTAAAGATATATAAATTGGAAGAAAATAATAGTTTAGTTATGTCTTCATTAAAATGATTTCATGTCTTAAATTAATAGATGTTTCGAAAACAAGTTTTTAGGAGAAAATATTAAACATTTTTGATTCCATTAATCACTAAAAAGCAATTATTTAAGTAATAATGATTTCAAATGATTGAAGTGAGCATGCTAATCGGCTAATGTTGAGGGTAATTAACAAACACTAAGCGTAAAGATATCTTTTAATATCCATTTTATGGCTTTCATTTTATTGAATACTAATCTATAACTTAATAAATTGAGAACTAATTAAAAGTGGGGACAGACTATCATTCAATTGGGAATCCATAGATATAATAAATATAATAATAGTGAAATGAGGGGTCAGTTGTCTTACGTGTTCCTTTTGCTTCTCTTGGATGGCTTTGATGTGAGTCTCTCTGTTCTCTTTGAAGGCTTCCATCTTCTTCTCGAGGGTCTGTCGGGTGGACTCGATTTTCTGCTCTTCGATTTCATTTCTTTTGTCTTTGAGTTCAGATATTTTGGAAATGCTTTCCTTCGCAATACTAATCTTTTGAGCCTCAATCGATTTGCGGCGCTCTTCCGCTTCTTTCAGTTTGTTTTCAATGTCTTCAGCCGACAACTGTTTGGGCGCCTCCGGAGGTCTGTTGATCTTCGGTGGGGTATCGTTGGACGGCTTTTCCAAAACCAATTCATATTTAAGGCCTCCTTTTGATTGGGTGGGACTCGAGAGGGTATCTGACACGGAATGAGTGATAATTGAAATTTTAAGCAAAACATATAAACGAAAATACCGTCGAATAACGCGATCGTCATTTTCTTCTTATTTAAGAGTAGTTTTAAATATTTAAATATAAATCAGTTGTGCTTTCGATCAAAGACTGCAATCAAATGAACGAAACACAAGAGTTTGACTCTTATACTAAAAATCGATTGCATTATAGGAATGACTTAAAGCTCTTTATAGGGTTAACGACCCGTCAAAGAAGTTTATCAACAGTTTCAGTGGTGTAGTAGTCCGCCCACTGAACCGAACGAATCAAAGATAACTATTACATGACTGGATTTGGTGGTCAGAAGTGGGCGCTATTTATGAAGAGATTTTATTTTTTGTATTACTCTAAGGATTGTATTCATCGGGTATTCAAATGCAATAAAAAACGAGAATCGATCGCAAAACGAGTTAAACGAACCCTTCATTAATAATATCCTGTATTTCGCTATCATTTTTTGATTGCTATTCGTATATATTCTTATAATAAGTGCTTTGAATTAAACAGATCTCTCATTACTTTAGTCTCAGTAATAACTCTTTAAAAATTAATTTCAAAAAATTAACATTTATTCAAATGTAATTAATTTCTTGTAATGTTCTTGAATTTTGTGATCAAAATACTTAATCTATCAACTTTGACTATCATCTTGTACAACTTATATTATCTAATATGAATGATTGTATTAATACTTAAGTGTAATTATCTGTCCATTGAAAAAATATAAATGCAAATTAGTAAGTTAAAAGTTTTGATATTTAATTTGAAATTTACTAGATTGTCGAATAAATAGTTAAAATTCTATTACACAAAATTCCATGAGCTTTATGAGTTAGATTGGATGATACATGCTAAATTTTGTTATGTACCAAATTGTTGTTCAGTTGCCAATTTAAACATGGATAATTTTCTAAATGTAAAGTCATTTTTGACAACTATTGAGTGCAATATCTTATATTAGATATGGTTTTGAGTCTCAACTGATTATGATTTATGGCTTCGATCGCT
>JAQGBR010000085.1:0-20320 GCA_034698525.1 Achipteria nitens | reverse complement strand
CGATCTGTTTACAGATGTAATGTACGGAATATCGCCGGAGAAAGTAATGCAAACCTAACACTAAATATTGAAAGTAAGCCAAAAATGTTTTCTAATTTTTATTTTAATAACAAATTATTCTAAAAATGAATTATATATTTGTGTGAATCAATAAATTAGTCGCTCCGGTAATTAAAGAGAAGCCTCGAATCATTAGAATGGAAAGACAACAGAAGATAGTGATTGAATGTAATGTTCAATCGGGAGGAAAACCACAATGTATTTGGCAGAGAGAGTCAACTGTTGTCAAAGAAGACTCTAGACATCAGATCATCGTTAGGGAAGAGAATAAAGGAGAGTATATTATCGCACTTGAAATCGATAAACCCGGTGCTAACGACAAAGGCATGTATACACTGATTGCCAAAAACGAAAAGGGAGAAGTGACCTCCCAGGCCATCAATGTTACTATTGATGACGAACAGGAGGAGCAAAACGACGAACAACAGCACAAAAAGAAGGCTGACATCGGCTCTAAACCTAAACTCATCCAAAAACTGAGATCAGAAGTAAGCAAACATTTCATGAGTTATGTTCTCTTCCTTTAATAAGTAGAACAAAACTATGAATACTTTTCCAAGTTTTTAGTCTTTAGTTTCTTGTGGTTCCAAAAATATTTTTTTCGTAATTAGTAGTTATAATATGAAAAAAGCGTTGTATTCCTATTCAATGCAGTCTTGAGAACAGGACTGGGAAACAGTCTTTTTTAAGTGAAATGAATATTTTCAGTGATAATTAAAATCTAAAATATTTGATTACTGTTACAAAAAAATTTTCAATCATTTAATTAATGATTCATTTCGTAATCGCAATGAATTTCAAACAAATATTTGGATTAAATCGATGTATAGTATAAATGAGTGCAAATGAATCTATAATTTAGGAGTAATTCCTTTTTTTAAAGACTGAGACGAACTCATTAAGTGTTTAGTTTTTTCGTGTGTTTTAAGTTCCAATTGATCCAAGCAAGGTCATTTCAAGGGCATACAACTCAATATTACAACTTATTAGTGATTTGTTTATTGTTTTCGACACTCATTTGTGTGGATTTAATTTTTTCGGATTATTATTAATACTTTAAAAACTTCTTCACTAAACAGAGCGTCGAAATCGGAGAGACTATTGAATTGATTATTAGATATCAATCCACTCAAAAGACAAGAGTTATTTGGTATAAAGATAAACAAGTGATCAGAGAGAGTCGTATCTATAAAATATATTCAGATAATTCTACTTCACGTTTGACTATTAATAACGTGACCCGTGATTGTGGCGGAGAATATTCTGTTGAGATAATCAACGAATACGGCAAAGAAGAGTCTAACGCAAGACTAACAGTTACTTCAACTAAAGACGAAGAAGAAGAGGAAGAAGAAGAGAAAAGAATCCGCAAAAAGAAAGTGGTAGAGGAAGAGGAAGAAGAAGAACAGAATATTCGAAAAAAGAAGGTCGAAGTCGAAGAAGAAGAAGAAGAGAGAAAAGACTCGAAGAAACGATTGGAGGAGAAGAGGAAATCAGAAGAAATAACAAAAGTCGAAGAAACAGAAAATAAAAAACGACTTTCAGTTAAGAAAAAAGAGGAAAATAAAAGAGAAGACGAATCCAATAGAGTTGAGGACAAAAAAGTTGAGGAAACAAAAGTCGAAGAAAAGGGTCCTAAAAAGCCTTCGATTAAAAAGAAGACCGAAAAAGAGGTCAATAATATAATTGAAGACAAAAAAACTGAAGAAAGGAAAACGAGTCTTAAAGTAGAAGAAAATAATAAAACCGAAGAACCAACAAAAAGAAGGATATCTATTAAGAAAAGGGAGAGTTTGGTCGACAAAACAAACGAAGAAAATAAAGCTGACGACAGAAAACAATCGCCAAAACCCGAAGAAACTACTCCTCAGAAACCAGAAGAAAAAGTCGGAGAAAGAAAACGACTTTCGGTTAAATCAAAAGAGGAGAAGACTATTGAAACTATCGAAGAATCAAAACCTGAGACAAAACCAGAAGAGAAAAGACCTTCGATTAAAAAGAAAGAGGAGTTTAAGTTAGAACCCGTTCCCGACTCTAAAAAGAAAAATTCAATTAAACAAAAAGAAGAAAATCAAATCCAAGAAACAAAAGAAATAATTGAAACAAAACCAGAGACTAAACCCGAAGCACCCGATCAAAAGAGACGTATATCTATTAAAAAGAAAGAAGAGACCACTGAGAAAAAGCCAGAGTCTAAACCTGAACCCGAGCCTATTACCGATCAAAAGAGAAGAATATCTATTAAGAAAAAGGAAGAAAAGGCTATCGAAGAAACAAAACCGGAGACTAAACCGGAAGAGACTACTGATCTAAAGAAAAGATTATCAGTAAATAAAAAAGAAGAGAAACCTCTCGAAGAAACTAAACCAGAATCTAAAGCAGAACCGATTGCAGATCAAAAGAGAAGGATCTCTATTAAGAAGAAGGAAGAAAAAGCCACCGAAGAAACAAAGCCAGAGACCAAACCGGAAGAGACTACTGATCTCAAGAAAAGATTATCAGTAAATAAAAAGGAAGAAAAAGCTGTCGAAGAAACAAAACCGGAGACTAAACCCGAAGAGACTTCTGATCTAAAGAAAAGATTATCAGTAAATAAAAAAGAAGAGAAGTCTATCGAAGAAACTAAACCAGAATCTAAAGCAGAACCAATTCCGGATCAAAAGAGAAGGATCTCTATTAAGAAAAAGGAAGAAAAAGCCACCGAAGAAACAAAACCTGAGACTAAACCGGAGGCGACCACTGATCTGAAGAAAAGACTATCAGTTAATAAAAAAGAAGAAAAGATTATCGAAGAAACAAAACCAGAAATTAAATCCGAAGAAAAACCGGAAAAGAGATTATCGATTAAGAAAAAAGAAGAAAAAGTCGAAGAATCAAAACCAGTGTCTAAAGTAGAACCGGAACAAACTCAGGATCAGAAGAGAAGAATATCTATAAAAAAGAAAGAGGAAAAGCCAAAAGAGCCGGAACCTACTCCAGAGACAAAACCATTAGAAGAAAGAAGGCTTTCTGTTAAGAAACCCGAAGAAAATACTATCGAAAGTATGGCAACAAAACCAGAAAAGAAACTTTCGATCAAAAAGAAAGTCGAAGACAAGAATTTTGAGAATATTAACGACAAAAACGATGAAAAACGGAAGGACTCCCTCTTCATCGAAGAACCGGTGAAAAGACGTCCGTCTGTCAAGAAATCGGATAAACGCGAGAGTATTTCAATCCCAACGATAGCAGAACCGGAAAAACCTGTCGGCAAAAAAGGTTCGGTTAATGAAAATCGCGTTCAAATTCCTGTAGTTAGAGAACCGACGCCTGAATTAGAACGTAAAGAATCGGTAGATAATAGTGTCAATGAAAGGCGCGATTCGATTATAGATACTCCCCCTCCTATGTTAAGTCCTCGGGGCTCACGTCGCGGTTCAATACTTATTGTTGCAGATGAAAAGGGTTTGGCGGTCGACGAGTCCGGACAGACCAAAAAGCTAAGACCGGGAGAGATGCTGGAAGTTAGGCGCGGCTCTACTATGCTTAAGAGGGGTAGTCTTGATGTTAGGCGTCCCTCAGCTGTAGAAGTAGATATGGCAGACAAACCCTCCACTCCTATAAGAGCAATCGGTGATGAGGGCCCTCCTGTTATAACAGAATTTGTAGAGAGTGTCAGTTCAGTCGACGGTAAGACTGCTGTAATTCAGGCAACAGTTGAGAGCAATCCGATCGCACAGTTTAGGTTCTATAAAGAGAATCAGGAAATATTTGAGGGGGGACGGTATAAAGTAGTAACCGACGGTGAAACCAATACTATATACCTGTGCATCAGAAAAGCCAAACCTAATGACGAAGGAAAGTATAAAATCACTGCTTATAACGCATTCGGCGAAGACAGTTGTAATGTCAAAGTTTTCGTCAGCGGTATGTCCTCTCTATTCATAAGACAATTGTCGTACAAATAAACAAATTAATTGATGTTAACTCAGATGACAGTGGAATGGATTTCAGAGCTATGCTTAAGGCTAAACAATACGCCAAATGGAAGAAAGAAAATGAAGACCCGGATTGGGGTAATCTTAAAGCCACAGAAGATGAGAGGAGAGCCTCTCTTAAAGAGACAAAGGTTAGCACTCAATCTTATTTCAATTTAATTATCGATAGAAAACAAAATTATGAGTTTAAGAATCAATTATTTTTAGTCTAATATTTATCAGAAAATTATTTTCTCAAATGTTTTAAATGTTCGGTAAAAGAATGGATTCAAATAATTCTGTATTTTTAACCGCTTTTTGCACCAAAATATACGCAAAGAACTCAGAATTGCATTATTTCTTTATTTTGTTTTCATTCCTTTTGATTAAAACAAAATCAAGTAATGTTTGAACCAAATTAATCACTTTTTTCACTCAAGTTTTACTAATATTTGTGTTTAAGTGTTAAATGTTTTAAATGTGAACACAATTTTTTGGCAAAATTTTTATGTTATTTGGAATATATTTTATCTTTACTTCACATCAAAAATTTTTGGATAAAAAACACAATTAAAATGTCAGCACTTCGTTAAACTTCTCATTTTCCAAGGGTCTGTTCAAAAAACATTGTTTATTTTGCAAATGCTCTCCAAAAATCAATTCCCAAATCACTGACTAATTATCTTAAATTTGCAAAAAATCCGAATCCCATAATCATTGCTTGCGATTAACAACTAGTGATCAGAATATTATTGCGAAGTAGTTATTAGAAAAGTAGTGAAATTAAGAGTAGTTCAGTAGAAAAACTAATAGTTGTGTCCAATAGATGTATAACTTGTCTATAATATAGATGTGTAGAACCGCTACTAATTATAATTTCTGGCCATTTCTTTCTGTTTCACAATTTATTTTGTGTTAACTCTGGGCTCAAAACAACTTCTGTGTCAAAATGTGTTAACAAATAAAAACCAAAAGGACCAGCTTCGAGCTCCCAGTCCTCTGAACTCAAGAAAGCCATCTCTTGCAGATTTAATTCCTGATTGGCCGACATTACAAGCAGTTAAGAAACATCGAGAGGTTTGATAACCGATTCCGTTGTGTTTTATGTTGTTTTCAATCGCTTTACGGAAAAATTGTTGAAAGAATGTATCGCAGCTTAAAAAGTGATGATTTCCGCACCAAATATCTTAAAAAGTGGTCCAAATTTTATCACTCATTTGTTTGTACACTAAATGTATTTATGTTTCTGTTTTTGCAATACTTTATTACGCGATAATCGCGAAGAGTATAATCAAAGATAATTTTATTTGAAAATCAGATTAAATGAGCAAGCTATTCTTAAGCAGCTCTGTTTGAATGCTTTTATACATCAATCCATTCTTTGGAATATCATCTGAACGCAGAGGAATGACATTTAAGTTTTATTTCAGATATTTTGCATGAATTCAGTGACAGTTTTATGTCATTCGTTAATATAATGCATGAGTTGTTTGAAACCCAAAATAGTGTGGAATTGATTTTTGCAGAAACCGGATGTCTTCATAAAACCACTTCAGGACCAACGCGTCAAAGAAGGAAAAGACAAAATAGTCCGCTTTGAAGCAGTCTATTCCAAGTCTGGCATAAAAGCCAAATGGTTTAAAGGAAGGA
Organism: Achipteria nitens; assembly: GCA_034698525.1. NCBI lineage: Eukaryota > Metazoa > Arthropoda > Arachnida > Sarcoptiformes > Achipteriidae > Achipteria > Achipteria nitens. Next base: position 14,654 of record JAQGBR010000085.1, on the reverse strand, counting down.
CTGAACTCTTTATGGGAAAGAAATATAATATGAACAGCACAGGTGACCTACACGTCCTTGAGATTCGTGAACCTCGAGTTGAAGACGGGGCCCAATACAAGTGTCAATGTCTTGAAACTTCGTGCACAGCTATGCTCGAAGTGGACCGTCCGGACCCCGTCTATAAATTTATCAGACCCCTACAGAAGAAATACGAACAATACACGGGCCGAGAGTTAGTGCTAGAGTGCACAACCAGTTCATCTAAGGCTCAGGTTAAGTGGTATAAGGGTGAAAATCGAATAGAACCAAGTGATAAGTACTTTATTGAGCAAGATGCTTTGGGCAAAAAGTTTCTTAGAATTCAAAATTGTACTGAAAATGATTCGGACAAATACTCGTGTCGTATAAGCCCTGAGGAACAGACTAAGACTGAAGTCGTCTGTACTAATAGACAATACGTTTTTGTTAAACCACTGATGAGTTTGCGGACCACTGAAAACGAGACAATAACTCTTGAGTGCGAAGTCGACGATATGTATGGACAGGTCCAGTGGTTTAAAGACGGCAAAGAAATTTCATCGATACCCAAGAAGTTGGAAATCATAGCTGAGGGCAGAAAACGTAAAGTTATTATCAAAAAAGCCAAAGTCACTGATGAGGGAGAGTATAGTTGTACCACAAATGCAGACAAAACAGTTCAGGAAACTATTGTTGAGCGTATGTCTTGCCTTTCCTTTCAATTATTTGTTTGTTTAAAATATTTGAATTCAAATCCAAATGAATGGTAACTCTATTTAGCGGCCAATAAATTCCGAAAGAAATTACAGGACAAGACTGTGTTGGAGAGGGAGGACATCGTTTTAGAAGTAGAATTACTTGAAAAGAGAGCGCCCCTCCGATGGTTCAAGAATGGAGAGGAGCTTTTCTGTAACCGACCAACTGATAGGTATTTAGTACTAACGCGCGGTTAACCCATTGATTAACTAATAGGACAGTAGTAGTGGTAGTTTTGATGATTCTTTTGATAGAATGCAACTCAGATTCAATGAAACCGACGGAAAACAACAGCTTATCATCAAAGGAGCGACAATGGATGACATCGGAGAGTATAGTGTTATGACTGATAAGGGTATGAAATGCAGCTGCAAAGTAGATGTCAAGGAGGCCGAGAAGAAACCAGAGCTACGTCTCGATAAGACCGACTTCCAGGGAGACGCCAACAAACCCTTCACAATAGAGATTCCATATAAGAGTAGGGCTTCTCTTCAGCTCTCATTTATTCTTATTTTAATACATTTTATAATTTAATTAATAGTTAGCGGAACTCGAACTTCAGAGGCGATCCCCAAATTAAGTCTTAATGGAGTGCCTGTCAGTGCAAAGGACGTCGAAATTATAGTTAAAGACGAAAAGATTGTCGTAATTTTCAAGAAGCCTACCCGAGAGAGCTCTGGTAATTATGAATTCAGTTTAGCCAACTCTCAGGGAGAGGCTAAGACACCCCTCAAAATAAACTTCGTTGACGTGCCTCAACCTCCTGAGGGACCTCTCGACGTAAGTGACATATTCAGAGACAGGTGCAAACTTGCGTGGAAACCACCAAAGGATACGGGAGGACTACCACTACTTCATTATGTGGTCGAACGACAAGATCTGGCTGTAAGAGGCGGTTGGACTGAAGTGGGAACTACTCAGGACTGTAAAATGGATGTCAAAGATTTGGCGAATAAAAAAGAATATAAATTCCGGGTCAGAGCTGTCAATAAAAAGGGTGCGTCGGAACCATTGACTGCACCCAAAACATATGTAGCAAAAGATCCGTACGACGAACCTTCCAAACCAAAAGATGTCGAAGTCGTCGATTGGGACAAAGATCACGTCGACCTCAAATGGAAAGCACCAGAAAAAGATGGCGGAGCGCCCATTGAGAAGTATGTGATTGAGTCAAAGGATAAATTCAGTTCCGAATGGGTGACAGCTCTTGAGGTTCCGGGCGATCAATTGAAAGGCAAAGTAACGGCCGTTAAAGAGAATATGCAGTACCAGTTCAGAGTGAGAGCCATCAATAAGGCCGGTCCCGGAGAGCCGAGTGATGCCACAAAGAATGTACTTGTTAAAGCTAGATTTGTTAAACCATTCATCATTGGAGACGACCTCAAGAATATTGTCGTCAAAAAGGGAGCAATAATTAAATACGACATTCAATTTGGTGGCGAACCCGCGCCGGAAGTGGTTTGGGATATAAACTCAAACGAAATAAAGGCTTCGAGTCGTATAACTATTGAAAACACTCCCAAATCAACGCTTTTGATAATAAGAAACGCCGTTAGAGGAGATTCCGGCAAATTTAGACTAACTCTTAAAAACACTTCGGGTAGTGTTAGCGCCACTGCAGATGTAGTAGTTCTCGATAAGCCCACTCCACCTGAAGGTCCACTTGTTGTGGAAGAAATCTTTGCCGAATCCGCTAAACTTAAATGGAAACAACCAAAAGATTTGGGCGGATCTGAACTCAAGGGATACACAATCGAGAAAATGGATGTCGACAGTGGAAGATGGTTACCGGCGGGAGAGGTGGGACCCAATGCCACCAGTTTTAAATGTGAGGGTCTGACTAAAGGCAAAAAATACAAATTCAGAGTCAAAGCAATCAATAAAGAGGGAGAATCAGAACCTCTTGAATTGGATCAACCGATTGTGGCTAAGAATCCATACGACGAACCATCAAAACCAGGAAAACCAGAAATTGTTGACTACGACAACACTAAAGTTGTGCTTAAGTGGACTCCACCAGAAAAAGATGGGGGACGACCTATTGAGAAGTATATCGTAGAAATGAAAGACAAATTCAGTTCTGATTGGAAAGAAGTGGTCACAACGACTGACAACAAACCCGAAGCAACGGTTTCTAATTTGAAAGAAAACTCTTCCGTTCAATTCAGGGTTCGGGCAGTGAATATGGCCGGACCGGGAGAACCGAGTGAAGCAACCGAACCACATATTGTCAAACATAGAAATCTCAAACCATATATCGATAGAACAAATCTGAAGAATATTATAATAAAAAGTGGTCGTTCCCATAAATTTGATGTTGACGTCAGAGGAGAACCCCCACCAACTGTTGTCTGGACTTTTGGAGACGCAAACACTAAATTGTCTGACGATAACCACATTAAGATTGATAACAGAGACTATCACTCGGAACTGACGGTCTCGAAGGCCACTCGACAACAGTCCGGCAAATATACGATTACTGCCACTAATAAGAACGGATCGGATTCTGTTGTCGTCGATCTGACTGTATTGGCCGCTCCATCAAAGCCTGAGGGACCGCTCGAAGTAACAGATATTCACAAAGAAGGCTGTAAACTGAAATGGAAGAAACCTAAAGACGATGGGGGCTCTCCTATCAAACAATATGAAGTCGAAAAACTCGACAAAGAAACGGGTCGTTGGGTTCGTTGTGGAAAAACAGACAAACCAGAAATGGATGTCACTGGCCTTACACCAGGAAAGGAATACTTATTCCGTGTGACCGCAATCAATGAAGAGGGAGACTCAGAACCGTTGACTACTTTGGAGTCTATTATAGCCAAAAACCCATATGACGAGGCCGGCCAACCCGGTTGTCCTGAGATTGTCGACTACGATAATACTAGTGTTGACTTGAAATGGGCGCCACCGAAGAGCGATGGGGGCGCTCCCATTGAAAAGTATATCATTGAAATTAAAGACAAATTGAGTCCTAATTGGGAAAAGGCTACAGAAGTACCCGGGAATAGCACCGAAGCAAAAGTTGTTGAACTTAAAGAAAGATCCGAAGTTCAGTTTCGAGTGGTGGCCATCAACAAAGCCGGTCCCAGTAAGCCGAGTGAGGCAACAAAGATGCACATGGTCAAACATAGAAGACTTAAACCATATATCGATCGAACAAATATTAGTCAAATGATTACAATTAAAAGAGGAAAACAAGTGAAGCTCGACGTCAATGTCAGAGGAGAACCCCCTCCTGTTGTCACGTGGAAACTGATTGATCAGGAAATCAAAAGCGATGAGAACTATGAAGTGGTGAACATTGACTACAACACGAAGTTTACAATAAATGATTGCCAACGAAAACACACCGGAAAATACAAAATCATTGCAGTCAACGACGTGGGAAAGGATGAGGCAGAGGTCGAAATTTGTGTTCTGTGCGCCCCTTCCAAACCGAAAGGGCCCCTCAAAGTGGATAACGTTCACGCAAAGGGATGTGATCTTCATTGGCAGAAACCAGAAGACGATGGGGGACGACCTATTCAGGGATATGCTATCGAGAAATTGGATCCATTGACAGGCAATTGGGTGCCGTGCGGTAAAGCAGACAAAGACGCCACTGATTTCACTGTGACTGGTCTTCAACCGGGAAAGTTCTATCAGTTTAGAGTCAAAGCCATTAATTCTGAAGGAGAATCAGAACCATTGGTCACAACAGAACCAGTTTTGGCCAAAAATCCATATGAATCAGCACTGGCTCCGGGAAAACCAGATATTGTCGACTGGGATGAAAAACATGTTGATCTTCAATGGAAGCCTCCTAAGAATGATGGGGGCGCTCCCATTACTGGATATATTGTCGAAATGAAAGATAGTGCGAGTACTCAATGGGTTCCTGTCGTTGAAACTACTTCTCCCAAACCAGAAGCGAGTGTCAGCGGTTTGATTAAAGGAAAACAATACCAGTTCCGCGTCAAAGCAGTCAATAAGGCCGGAGCCTCAGAGCCGAGTGAACCAACAAATGCTCACACATGTAAAGAGAGATATTTGGCGCCAAAGATTAATCGCGAAAATCTTCACCCGATTACTGTCAGAGCAGGAAATATGGCTAAACTGGATGTAGAAGTGAGTGGAGAACCCCCTCCCAAAGTCAGTTGGGTTTTTGCTGGAAAACCAGTAGAACCCGACGCCAACACAACAATTGAAAATCCAGACTATGAGTCCCATATTAAGATGAAGAATATGACCAGAGCTCAGAGCGGCAAATATAAAATTGTTGCCCAAAACGAGACCGGAAAAGATGAGGCAGAGGTTGAGATAACTGTTATTGACAAACCGGGCAAACCTGAAGGTCCTCTGGATGTGAATAATGTTCACGCAAATGGGTGTACCCTTGAATGGAATCCACCCAAAGATGACGGAGGAATTCCTATTCAGAATTATGTGATTGAAAAGAAATTAACGACAACTGGAAAATGGGTTCCCGTGACTAAAGTGCCCGGAGATACCACTTCTGTGGATGTGACCGGTTTGGACACTGGAAAGAGGTATGACTTCAGAGTCAGAGCCGTTAATGATGAGGGAGACTCTGAACCACTGGAAACAGACCGCGCCATTTTGGCTAAGAACCCATTCGACGAACCCGGACCTCCGGGAATGCCTGTTATCGAGGATTATGATAAAGATTTTGTTGAACTTAAATGGGAGCCACCGATTCGCGATGGGGGCGCTCCTATTACTGGTTATATTATTGAGAAAAAAGATAAATACGGACACGATTTCGTACCCGTGGCTGAAATACATGGAAATGTATGTAAAGGAAAGGTTACGGGACTTAATGAGGGCGACAAATATGAGTTTAGAGTCAAAGCAGTCAATAAAGCCGGTCCGGGAGTGCCTTCTGAGGCCACTGCACCTCATTTAGCAAAACATAAATTCTTGAAACCAAAGATCGATAGAACGAACTTAATTCCAATTACTGTCAAATCCGGACAAATGGTTAGCTTTGATGTCAATGTCATCGGAGAACCGCCGCCGAAGATTGTGTGGAAACATAATGACATAGAATTGTCTTCGGGTGACATCTATTCTATCGATAATATCGATTACAACACAAAATTTAAATTAAACAAGGCCACCCGAAAAGAAACCGGAGTTTACACAATCATAGCTACAAATAGTAGCGGTTCGGATGAGGCCACTGTTGAGGTCAATATACTTGGAAAGCCTTCTAAACCTAACGGACCACTAGTAGTATCAGATGTCCACAAAGAAGGCTGTAAACTAAAATGGAAACCACCCGATGATGACGGAGGAACTCCTATTGAATGCTATGAAGTCGAGAAAATGGATGAGGAAACGGGTCGATGGGTTCCGTGCGGTAAATCAAAGGAACCCACAATCGATGTGAAGAATTTAGTTCCGGGAAAGAAATATAAATTTAGAGTCCGAGCCGTCAATAAAGAGGGAGATTCTGATGAACTCGAAACCGATCACTCGATTGTCGCTAAGAATCCGTTCGACGAACCCTCAGAACCCGGAAAACCAGAGATCACTGATTGGGACAAAGATCACGTCGACCTCACTTGGACTGCACCCGAATCAGATGGAGGCGCACCCATTGAGGGATACATTATTGAAAAACGCAAAAAAGGAACTCATAAATGGGAAAAAGCAAAGACTTTATCGATTCCGGCAACAAAAGCCACTGTTCCAGACTTGGAAGAGGGCGAAGAGTATCAGTTCCGAGTGATTGCAGTAAACAAAGGCGGAGAATCCAATCCAAGTAAGCCATCGGCGTCTGTTGTGGCCAAAAAGCGTACCTATGCTCCCGACGCACCTGATATGCCCAAAGTTGAGGAAATCACCAAAACTGGAGTTACTCTTTCCTGGAAGAAACCATTCAATGACGGCGGCGACAAAATTAAAGGTTATATCATTCAGAAGAGACCAAAAGATGGAAAACAATGGGAAGACTGTAATAGTGTTCCGACTCCTGACACGACTTATAGCGTTCAGAATCTAATTGAAGGAAACGAATATGAGTTCAGAGTTATAGCAGTGAATGACACCGGAAATAGTGCTCCGAGTAAACCATGTCCTATGGTTAAGGTTGAAGTACAGCCGAGTAAACCAAAGATAGATGTGGGCGCTGTTAGAGACATAACAGTTAAAGCTGGACAGGAATTCACAATTAATGTTCCGTTTAATGGTTATCCAAAACCGACGGCCAACTGGTCTCTCAATAATAAAGATATCGACGCAAACGATAAGATATTTTTGCAGAAAACAAATGACGACAACACTCTACTCAACGTTCCCATTGCCAAACGAGAACACACCGGAAAATATACTCTTGTATTGAAGAATGACTCCGGTTATGATACCGTTACCTGTAATGTCAAGGTATTGGACAGACCTTCTCCTCCACAGAATGTATTTGGAGAGGATGTTGAGGGCGAATCGTTAACATTGAAGTGGTCACCGCCTAAAGACGACGGCGGGTCTGAAATCACTAATTATGTGGTCGAAAGAAAAGAAGTCGGTTCTAACACATGGACTCGAGTCAGTAGTTTCGTAAACGGAACGGCTGTTAGAGTCAGAAATCTTACGGTCGGAAAGAAATATGATTTTAGAGTATTCGCTGAAAACCAGTACGGGTTGAGTGAACCGACACAAACAGATGAGTCTATTTTGGCTAAATTTCCTTTCAATACACCCGACGCTCCCGGAGTACCCAAAGCTACTGATACTACCGACGATTCCATTTCGTTGTCGTGGACTAAACCTCGCTCTGATGGCGGTTCGCCTATCACTGGATATGTCGTTGAAAAGAGAAAAGTTGGGGATAAAGAATGGGTTCGGGCGACTCCCGGCTCAGTACCGAAAGCATCTTGCAAAGTCGGTGGTCTTAAAACCAATGAGGAATACGAGTTCCGAGTGGCAGCCATTAACGCTGCGGGAACGGGACCTTTCAGTTATGCTTCCGATGGTATTATCGCTCGAATGCCTCCAATGGCTCCTAAAATAGACGCCGACTTCTCTTTGAAAGATATCGTAGTTATGGCCGGCGAACAGTTCTCTCTAAGAGTGCCTTTCAGTGGATCGCCAGCCCCTAAGGCTGAGTGGACTATAAATGGAAAGCCTGTTATTCCAGACGACAGAATCACATCTGAAGTGAGCGCCGATTTTACTCTTTTACTCAACAAAAAAGCCAAACGCGAAGACTCTGGAAGTTATGGACTTAAACTAACAAATCCTGAGGGCTCTGACTCTGCTTATTGTAAAGTACTTGTTGTTGACGTTCCCGGAGAACCTCAACCACCACTGGAAGTGAGTGATGTCACCACTGAGATCTGTACCCTCACGTGGAGGGCCCCTCTCGATGACGGCGGAAGTCCTATCACTAACTATATCGTCGAAAAACAAGACCAGAGCACCAAAATATGGACTAAATTGACTTCATTTGTGAGGGGCTGTCACTACGATGTGATAGGACTCGAACCCAATCACGTCTATCACTTCAGAGTTAGTGCTGAGAATCAGTACGGAGTCTCTAAACCTCTCCAAACAGAGAAACCAATTACTGCCAAATTTCCGTTCGACGTTCCCGGAGCTCCAGGAAAGCCTTCTGTCGATGATTATAACAAAAATACTGTATCTCTTAGTTGGGAGCGACCACTCACTGACGGAGGATCTAAAATCCAAGGATATTGTGTTGAGTATAAGGAGCCGACAGACAACAAATGGCTTATCGCTAATCAGTTCACTATTAAGAACACGACATTTACTGTTAACGGACTGATTGAGAACAAGGAGTATGAGTTCAGAATAAAAGCCAAGAACTTAGCAGGGTGGAGTAGACCCAGCCCTACATCTGGTATCGTCAAAATGAAGTTCAAATCTGCGGTTCCGACACCACCACAGGATCTTCACGTAACAAAAGTTGGCAAATCTTATGTTGACCTCAAATGGGAACCGCCTCGAAATGATGGCGGATCTAAGATCACAGGTTATGTCGTCGAACGTAAAGACCTGAACAGCACTTATTGGATAAAAGTCAACGATTATGGATGTCTTGACTGTCAGTACACTGTTTTGAATTTGACTGAAAACAGTGAATACGAGTTTCGAGTCAGTGCTGTCAACAGCGCCGGTAAGAGTGAGCCCTGTCTTCTCAGTCAACCGGTCAAAGTTCAAGAGATCGCTGGAGGAGTCAAACCTGAGTTCGTTAGGAAACTGTTTAATAAGAATACAAATCTTAAGTCACAGATAACTCTCGAATGCGAAGCCATTGGAAAACCGGTTCCAAACGCGCGTTGGTTTAAAAATGGACGCGAAGTCGTGGCCGGGGGTCGCATCAAAGCCATTGAATCCGAAGATGGAGTCTTTAAACTCATATTTAATGAGGTCTGGGATACGGATGAGGCCGACTATACCTGTCAGGCATTTAATCCTTTGGGTTCAGACAAAACTAGTGCTTCTCTAAGAATAGCGGCGGCGCCACAAATAATTCGGTGTCCAAATGAAGTGTATTTCCCAGAGAAAGACAACGGAAAGGTTAAGATATATTTCACGGGTTCGTCACCTTTTGATGTAATGCTCTTCAAAGACGGTCTCGAAGTGAAAGAGTCGTCTCATTTGAAATACACAGTATTTGATGAATACGTTATTATATTCATAAGAGATGTGCTTAAGTCAGATGAGGCCAAATATAAGGTTATTGTGAAGAACGAGTCGGGAGAGGCCGACGCAACCTTTGCTCTATTCGTCACTGGATTACCGGCTAAACCGACCGGACCTCTAGAAGTTCCTGTAATTACAAGGAATTCAGTAACCATTACATGGAAACCACCCAAATATGACGGCGGGTGTAAAGTCACACATTATATCGTTGAGAGGAAAGAGTCGAGTCATACCCAATGGGTTACCGCCACCTCTATGTGTAAAGAAACCATATTTACAGCTCAGGGATTGACTGAAGGCGGAGAATACCTGTTCCGAGTAATGGCAGTCAATGATAACGGACAGAGCGAACCATTGGTTGGAGAGAATCCAGTGATAGCTAAGCATCCGTTCGATCCGCCCTCAGCACCGGGTGTTCCCGCTGTTACTGAAGTGGGCGGGGATTTCGTTAATCTCAAATGGGATAAACCCGAGTCCGACGGCGGCTCTCGAATACAGGGATATGTTATTGAGAAACGAGAGGTCGGAGCCATCACTTGGCAAAGGGTTAACGTAGCGCTCTGTCACTCCACTCAAATCAATATTTCAAATTTGATTGAAGACCGACAGTACGAGTTCAGAGTATTCGCTCAGAATGAGGCCGGACTCAGTCCTCCCTCAACCAATTCTGGGTCAGTTAAGATCAAAGATCCGGATACGGCGACTCCACCAGAATTTACAGTTCCACTCAAGAAAGTGATGGCAGTCGAGAATAAGAGCGCTCAGTTTAGTTGTACGGTCACTGGTTTTCCCAAACCTACCATATCCTGGTATAAGGGGGCGCGAGAAATATATGATGGGGGCAAATATACCATGCTTAAAGATGGAGATACCTATACCCTTACAATCTCTGATGTTTATGGAGAGGACGCCGACGAATATGCGTGTCGTGCAGTCAATAAGGGCGGCGCCCGAACCTCACGGGCAGAACTTGTAATAAAGACAGCGCCCAAAATCTACGTTCCACCCAGGTTTAGGGATATGGCCTGCTTTGAAAGGGGAGAAAACGTTTCCATCAAAATTCCATTCACTGGTAATCCGAAGCCTAGAATCAAATGGACTAAAGACGGAGAAGAGATCGAAAGAGGAGATCACTTCGATGTTGTCGTTAAGGAAAGACACGCTATTCTTATCATTAGAGATGTCTCTAAATTAGATTCGGGTCCGTATAATATCGTCGCTGAGAATGAATTGGGTGTCGACTCTGCGGTAATTAATGTCCAGATCAGTGACAGACCAGATCCGCCCCGATTCCCAATTGTCGAACAAATTGGTGACGACTTCGTTACCCTTTCATGGAAAGCCCCCCTTTGGGACGGAGGCTCTACAATCACTAATTACATAATAGAGAAGAGGGACCCCTCGATGTCGAGTTGGGTCCGTTGTAGTCACACACGCTTTCTATTGCATCAAATAACTGGACTCAATCCCAACAAAGACTATGAGTTCAGAGTTTTTGCTGAAAATGTTTTCGGAAGGAGTGAACCCTCAGAGACCACACAAAAGATTACGACTAAACCATCTGAAAAGGACAGACATAAGCGTTGGGAAGTGGACGCTATGGGTAGAAAAATTAGAGGAAAACCTGAAGGAAGAGTCACTAATTATGACCAATTCGTGTCAGACGTGGACAGCGTTAGCGCACAACCCGTCGATATTAAGACTTCGTCTGTTTATGACTTTTACGATATTCTGGAAGAGATCGGAACCGGAGCTTTCGGTGTAGTCCATCGGTGCCGAGAGAAGAAGACCGGACACATATTTGCTGCCAAATTCATTCCGGTCTCACATCCGTTGGAGAAATCGATAATCAGGAAAGAGATCGATATTATGAATCATTTACATCACATCAAACTTATCAGACTTAACGACGCCTTCGAAGACGACGACGAAATGGTTCTCATCTATGAGTTTATGTCCGGCGGAGAACTCTTTGAGCGCATCACTGATGAGGGCTATAAGATGTCAGAGTCTGAGGCACAGCATTACGTCAGACAAATCATTGATGGCGTGAAACATATGCACGAAAAGAATATCATTCATTTGGATCTCAAACCCGAAAACATTATGTGTCAGAAGAAGAACAGTAATCTCATCAAAATCATTGACTTCGGATTAGCCACTAAATTAGATCCACACGAAATCGTCAAAATATCGACCGGAACCGCTGAGTTCGCGGCCCCAGAAATTGTTGAGAGAGAACCGGTAGGTTTCTATACAGATATGTGGGCCGTCGGTGTTCTGACTTACGTTCTGTTGAGTGGTTTGTCTCCATTTGCCGGAGAGAACGATATCGAAACCCTTAAGAATGTAAAGGCCTGTGACTGGGATTTCGATGAAGAAAAGTTCAAAAACATCTCAAATGAGGCCAAAGACTTCATTAGACATCTTCTGACCAGAAATAAAGACAAACGAATGACAGCTCACGAATGTCTTGAACACGACTGGCTTAAGGGAACGGATCTCTCGACGACTCCAATTCCGAATCGCAATTACATCAATATTCGGGATAAGACTCGAGACAAATACCGGACGTGGGATAAGGCTTTGGTACCCATCGGACACATCGCTAACTATAGTTCTTTACGTAAACTTCAGGACGAAAAGTATAAAATGCAAGAATTCTATTTCGACAGAAGAGAAGCCGTTCCACGATTTGTCATTAAACCGCACTCGACATTCGTATATGAAGGACAGGCAGCAAAGTTCACGTGTCGAGTGATCGCTGCGGCGCCGCCCACTCTTAGTTGGTTTAGAGATAATAACGAATTGAAACAAAGCGTCAAATTTATGAAGAGATATATGGATAACGACTATACGTTTGTTATCAATAGATGTAAATTAGAGGATAGGGGAGAGTATATCATCAGAGCTGAGAACCACTACGGCTTCCGAGAAGAACCAGTCTTTCTTAATGTTCATCCATTGCCTAAAGACTTACCGCCGTTTAAAATGGACGAACCGGTGAGAAGACGCCGTGAATTAGTACCTCCTCTTTGGGAAGAGCCAAAGGATTGTGCGCCACATTTCACATTCCTATTGAGACCGCGTGTCATTCAAGTGGGTCTGGGGGTCAAACTCTTGTGTTGTCTTAACTCTAAGCCGTGGCCTGAAATCAGATGGTATAAAGACGGACGAGAACTCACTAAACGAGACTATAATATGAGTTCTGCTGATGGCGTCTGTACTCTTGAGTTGACTTCTTGTAGAATAGAAGACGGCGGGAAATACACGTGTCGTGCGTCCAACCATTTAGGAGAAGCGGAAACCTCTTGTAATCTGATTATCGAACGTAAGAAACACTTTTTATTTTCAAATGTATTTTAAAGCTTTTCCTATTTGACTGCAGCCAAGCGTCCGGTCCCACATCATTCTCCCTCACCAGTGGTGATATCTCCTGCAGCCAGTCGTATATCAACACCGACCCCACGCTCACCATTGCCTCCCTTAGACACATATATGAGAGATTACAAATCAGAGATCAAGAGTAGCACATCCTATGCATCTAAACGCCACGACTCATCATCTTATTCTTCTTCACATACCTATTCTTCAGACACTTCTGTGTATCGAAGCTCTTCATTGAAGAGTTCGGCCAAATATCAGTCAAATTATAACGCAATGAGTTCTTCAATTAGTTCTTCAAATAAATACAAATCCGATATAAAGTCTTCAGCTTTGAGTTCCTCTCATTATTCTCCTCAATTTGGGGACACTAAACGAGTGGCCTCTCCAGTGCTAAGTAAATCCGGTGACTCGACTCCGGGAGGATCCAGAAGAAGGCAAAGCACTAAAGAATTTGCCGGTAATTATCATTTCTTTTAGTTTTGGTTTCCAATCGAATAAAATAAAATATATTTACAGTCGAGAAGAATGAGTTCACTCCGCCATCATTTGCCGATAAATTAAAAGATCTCGAAGTAAAAGATGGGGAACAACTCATTTTGAAAACAACAGTTAAAGGCGATCCCGAACCACAGGTTCAATGGCTGAAGAATGGCAAACATTTATCGTCATCTGATATAATGGATTTGAAGTATAAGAACGGTTTGGCAACGCTTACCATCAATGAAGTCTTCCCCGAAGATGAAGGCGAATACGAATTGGTTGCCACAAATTCAGTGGGAAAGGAGTCGACAAAATGCAAACTAAAAATAATTCGTAAGTTATTTAAAATAAATCAAAGTTTGAAATTCCTTTCAATTCTTTGCAATTATTTAAAGCAATGGAATCGAAACAAAAAGCAGAAACGGGTCCATCAAAACCTCCGCGAATTGTCGAACATTTGGTGAGTGCAACTTTAAATGATGGCCAACCCGTCTCTTTGAAGTGTGTCATCAAATGTAAGTAACATTCAATTTATAATTAATTTTGATTTAATGAGTTTTGGTTTAAATCAAAATTTAAGGTCAAACGAAATTCGATATAATTTGGTTACATAACGGCAAAGAAGTTAAGTCGAGCGCAGACTTCAACTACAAGAACGACGGCGACACTTACTATCTCGAAATTTCGGAGATATTCCCTGAAGACTCCGGTACCTACACCTGTGAGGCATTCAACGACGCTGGAGAGGCTTTCAGCAGTTGTACTCTTTTAGTCAATGGTATGTCTTATTATTAATTATTTATATTCAATAATCAATAACCTAATTGGATACCAGTGCCCAATGAGGAGCCGAAAGGACCGGGAATAAATGTATTCCCACAATCACTCACAACTCATGAGGGCTCAAAAATAACATTCAATTTAGAGACCATTAGAAGCGCGAATACAGGTCTGTATTACACATCAATCGTAAAACCATTACTAAAATTAAAATATAAAATACTATAATTAAAACGTGTGATCAGTCGAGTGGACAAAAGACACCAAACCTGTAGAAGAGTCAAACGCGAGTCAAACTAAAATTAGTGAAAACAAATTTAGTTTAACGATACCATCGATCAGATTAGAAGATATGGGCCAATACACGGCCAAAGCTACTGACGCCACCGGCACTACAAGCGTCACATTCTCATTGAACGTCATCACAGAAGCAGATCTCTGAACGACTAAAACAAATTAATTATCGTTTAATTAATTAATTAGAAACAAAACAAACAGAAATTGTACCCAATTTTCTTAACAGCAAACAAATTAAAACAACAAATAAACCAAATATTTGTTAATTTAATTCATTTTTGAGAACA